>CM035414.1:35639323-35806823 GCA_020310875.1 Ceratopteris richardii | reverse complement strand
AATGCCAAACTTTCTTTATATTAAAAAAAAAACAAAGATGAAAACGAAATGCCCGTAGGCCTCTCTCTCTCTCATGCATCGTCTTCTCTGTGTGTACGCAACATTGCCTAGCGCAGCCCGCTACCCATTGGTTTTGGCATGTCCGAAAGACGACCTTCGGCGTGTATGTCTGCTGTTAAATTTTCAAGCATTATCTATGTGCCATCATAATCTGTTAGCGTTGAGTAGGAGAGTGTAAACTGTACAGGATCGGGAAAGCGGAAGAAAGTGAAAGACTGCTTGCTGAACGCGAAAGAACAATCAAGAAGACTGCTTGCAACGAAAACGTACAAATCAGTCTCTTCTAGCTGAATTTCATGTGTTCCATCTACAGACGCATTTGTCTTCTACAATTACCTACAAGAAGATCTGTTTAAATATACCTGTTACAAGCTCCTAAACCATTGTGTATAACAAAATCGTTTACAGTTCATACGTCAAAGAAGAAAAGCCAATCAACTCAGAATAAGAGATGCGCGGAAAGAAAAAGGGCATTGACGAGAAAAAGGGCATTGACGAGAACGAAGACGATCACAAATCAGTGGGCCAATGTACACGACGTTGTTGCTACTTCTGAGGTCCCTGTCGCCTTCCACTTCCATATAGAAACCGAAACCGACTGGTGGTCATGTAGATGTCAATATTGCCGATTCACAAAATGCTGTGCTGCTTCTGGGGGAGGTCTTTTTGGGGTTCTCATTTTCTGTGCAAAATTCAAGACAATCGTGGAAGGTGATTTAGCCATGGATGTTTCGGGCCTAAAAGGTAGTGCCAAAATTTCTTAGCATAGTAAATTAATTCTAAGAATTCTCATTCCATTACTAATTGATTGCGTTTGACAGGGGTCAACTACCAACTACTATAATACTTACATGCAGTGATACTATTCATCTCTCATCTCCATCAAAACACTACCAATAGGTATATCGGATGCGTTCACAAAAAACATGGAAAGGAATATCCCACTTCGGTGCTTGCATCTCCATCAAAACACTACCAATAGGTATATCGGATGCGTTCACAAAAACATGGAAAGGAATATCCCACTTCGGTGCTTGCATCTCCATCAAAACACTACCAATAGGTATATCGGATGCGTTCACAAAAACATGGAAAGGAATATCCCACTTCGGTGCTTGAAGTATTGATGACTAGGTCGAAAGCTACTTCAGTTGCAGAATACGGCCCCTTGAAGTGTGATGGGAATATTATAGAAGGGCCCCACTGTGTCCACTCTAGACTGGTCAAGAATCCTTACAAAGAATATGACATATTGAATATTATTTTACCCCAATTTCTTACATAATGTTGTAGTTGCTCAATTAAACCCTTAACCACCATCAAATAAAACTTTAGATAAACGTTGATTCTTTTATCATAGAGTGATAAGAGGAATCACATGATCAATTGTTGTATCTAGTTCTGGATCGACACTTGTTGTGGATGGTGCCAATACATGTTTGACTTCTACATATTGCTGGTGAACCCCAAGAACTAATGTAAGTAGTTGACCACATGGCAAGGTGATGGGTGCTCCGGTGAGGATATCCCATGCAATTGGATTCACAAAATCTTTCAATGGTATATCTTTACTAGACATTGGTTCTAGTATGGTTTTCGATGGCACATGAGCCACCCCTGAATTAAGGAGGATCTCGAGCAACAAACGAGTGCATTGATTCCAGACTCTTAATTCATAAAGCTTGTGAGAGCAATGGACACTGCTACCCCTTGGTTTAGCAAACCTACAACTTATTAAAGAACACCTAATGCTGTGCAATACTGTATATAGAATTCTAACACATTGGATTACACATGGTTTGATCTCTCCATCTCCAAATTCGTCACTCATCACTATCTTAAATTACTTTCTGCATGTGAACAAACTATCATGAGGAAGATTGAGTACAAAATCTTCACACCACAAGGCATTAAGCTCACCTCCTTCATACCAATACACTACAAGAAAAAGGGGGGCGTAGCGACGCCCCCGAATCGGGAAAAAAACGAAAACAGTCGCTTATGCGACGAAATTGTCGCATAAGCAACGGTAGGAATTTCGGATTTTTTTTTCCCCGACCTTCGTCGCATAAGCGACGCTACTTAAAAAGCGTCGCTAGTACCGTCGCTGGTTAGCGACGCATTTAACGACGTTGGCAAACTGCAGAGCGTCGCATATGCGACGCTCTGGAATGTAAAAAAAAAAATTTCAATTCTCCCGGCACATTTGTGCCGGGACTTGCACGCGAGGAAGAACACAGAGACCGAGAGAGAGAGAGAGAGAGAGAGAGAGAGAGAGAGAGAGAGAGAGAGAGAGAGAGAGAGAGAGAGAGAGAGAGAGAGAGAGAGAGAGAAAGAGCGTGCGCGAGAGGGAGAGAGAGAAGCGAGACCATTGACAGGTATGCGCACACACACACACTTACACACACATACATATGTACACACACATATACACGCATAGACACACACACACATACGCATAGACACACACACACATACACACAAATACACACACATAGACACACATACACAATGCATAATGCATACACATACACACATGCACACATAATGCATACACATGCACACACATATACACATGCACACACATATACATGCACACACACATACATATGTACACACACATATACACGCATAGACACACACACACATACGCATAGACACACACACACATAATGCATACACATGCACACACATATACACATGCACACACATATACATGCACACACATATACATGCACACACACATACACATGCATAATGCATACACATACACACATGCACACATAATGCATACACATGCACACACATATACACATGCACACACATATACATGCACACACACATACACATGCACACACACATACATATGTACACACACATATACACGCATAGACACACACACACATACGCATAGACACACACACACATAATGCATACACATGCACACACATATACACATGCACACACATATACATACACACACACATACACATGCATAATGCATACACATACACACATGCACACATAATGCATACACATGCACACACATATACACATGCACACACATATACATGCACACACACATACACATGCACACACACACATACATATGTACACACACATATACACGCATAGACACACACACACATACGCATAGACACACACACACATAATGCATACACATGCACACACATATACACATGCACACACATATACATGCACACACACATACACATGCATAATGCATACACATACACACATGCACACATAATGCATACACATGCACACACATATACACATGCACACACATATACACATGCACACACATATACATGCACACACACATACACATGCACACACACATACATATGTATACACACATATACACGCATAGACACACACACATACGCATAGACACACACACACATAATGCATACACATGCACACACATATACACATGCACACACATATACATGCACACACACATACACATGCATAATGCATACACATACACACATGCACACATAATGCATACACATGCACACACATATACACATGCACACACGTATACATGCACACACACATACACATGCACACACACATACATATCTATACACACATATACACGCATAGACACACACACACATACGCATAGACACACACACACATAATGCATACACATGCACACACATATACACATATACACATGCACACACATATACATGCACACACACATACACATGCAAATGCATAGACATACACACATGCACACATAATGCATACACATGCACACACATATACACATGCACACACATATACATGCACACACACATACACATGCACACACACATACATATGTACACACACATATACACGCATAGACACACACACACATACGCATAGACACACACACACATAATGCATACACATGCACACACAGATACACATGCACACACATATACATGCACACACACATACACATGCATAATGCATACACATACACACACACACATAATGCATACACATGCACACACATATACACATGCACACACATATACATGCACACACACATACACATGCACACACACATACATATGTACACACACATACACGCATAGACACACACACACATACGCATAGACACACACACACATAATGCATACATATGCACACACATATACATGCACACACACATACACATGCATAATGCATACACATGCACACATAATGCATACACATGCACACACATATACATGCACACACACATACACATGCACACACACATACATATGTACACACACATATACACGCATAGACACACACACATACGCATAGACACACACACACATACACACAAATACACACACATAGACACACATACACAATGCATAATGCATACACATACACACATGCACACATAATGCATACACATGCACACACATATACACATGCACACACATATATATGCACACACATAATGATGCATTCACACACATACACATGCATACACACATAGACACACATATACACTTACACATCCAAACATACACACTCATAGACACACATTCATACACACACACATCCAAACATACACACTCATAGACACACACACATACACATAGATGTGCACACACATACACACACATAGACGTGCACACACATACCCACACATATACACACACAGACACATACACACATAATGATGCATCCACACACATACACATGCATACACACATAGACACACATATACACACACACACATATGCATACACACACACATAGAGAGACATACACACACATACACATACATGCATACACATACACACATAACCACATACACACACATAGACACATACACACATAAACACATACACACTCATAGGTACACACACATACACGTAGACACACACACATATAGTATATACACACACATGCACACATAGACACATACACACATACACATGCATACACCCATACAGACACATATACACACACATACACACACATATATGCATACACACACATAGAGAGACATACACACATAAACACATACATGCATACATAATGCATATGCATATGCATATAATGTACATACATACTTACATGCATACATAATGCACATGCATAGATACATACACACACAGATACATACACACATGGACACATACACACACATGAATACATACATACTCATAGATACACACACATACACATAGACACACACACATACACACACATACACACATAATGATGCATACACACACATACACATGCATACACACATACAAACACATGTACACACACATTCACACACACATTCACACACATTCACACACATATAACATGCATACATATTGCATATGCATATGCATACATACATACTTACATGCATATGCATACACACACACGTATGCATACATACATACTTACATGCATATGCATACACATGCATATGCATATGCATACATAATGCATATGCATATGCATACATACATACTTATATGCATACATAATGCACATGCTTGCATACACTGTCATAATGTATACACACACACATACATAGACACATACACACATAATTATGCATACACACACATACATATGCATACACACACATATGCATACATACATGCATACACATACACACACATAGATACATACATACACATAAATACATACACACTCATAGACACACACACATACACATAGACACACACACATACACACATAGACACATACACGTAATGATGCATACACACATACACATGCATACATAGACACACATAATGATGCATACACACACATACATATGCATACACACACATATGCATACATACATGCATACACATACACACATAGACACATACACACACATAGGTACATACATACACATAAACACATACACACTCATAAACACACACACATACACATAGACACACACACATATACACACACATACACACATAGACACATGCATACACACACATATGCATACATACATGCATACACATACACACATAGACACATACACACACATAGATACATACACACACATACACATGCATACACACATACAAGCACATACACACACACACACACATGCATGGGTAGGAGGTGGTGGAGTACCCTCTGATTGATCAGAATCTGCACATCATAAGAAACATAAAAAAAAATATAAGTTATGTATCCATAAAATATAGTTAAAATTAAATATTTCATATACTTACAGTATAAAGTCGTTGCACGATGAGGAGACGGTGGTGGAGTTCCATCTGATTGATCAAAATCTACAAATAATGGTATTTGATATTAATAATTTGATTAACTACATAAAAAAAAAAAATTCACATATACATATTTACACATACACACATATTCACATATACACATTTATACATACACACATATTCACATATACACAACTACATATTATTTTGGGATAAATGCATGTATTTTGTATGAATGAGTGTATATGCATGCATGTGTGTGTACGTATATATGTGGATATGTATATGTGTGTTTATGTAATATGTATGTATATGTGTATATATATACATATATGCATGTGTATATGTTTGCATGTATATGTGTATGTGGGTATGTGTATGTGTATGTGTGTGTATATATGTGTATGTATTGTGACTTTTTTTTCTGTTTGAGATTAAATTAACAGGAGATATTGTATGGTCGAAAAAAATAAGAGGCGAGCTAACATACCACCTGAGTCGTGGCAGTTTTTTCGTAGACAGCTACGTCTTCAGGAGTCATTTCCTCAGCAGAAGGTACACAAATTAATAGTTTATATTTATAATTTTTAGATATTTAAGTAATTTTTTACATTTAACTTATGTATTTTTTTTCTTGAATAAACAGGCTGCTGCAAAGAAAAGAGTGGAGTCGGGCCACACATCCCACTTAGGCCAAATGGGCCATAATGGTTTTGTAGCTATGTTTGTAAGTATATGTGTTATTGTGAGTATATTTTTTATTTTAGTTAAAATGCAAGCAACTAATGTTTTTTTATTTGTTTCATTGTAGCGAAAGGATTATGGCCGATATCCTACGAAACACGAGATCGAGTATGCTACACATTTTGGATATCGGCATTTGGGCGAGTATATACAAGATCATCCTGATGCCTTTGTGAGTATTTTTGAATTTTATATAATTATTTTGTTGTTATGAATGTTTTAATTATTTTATTGATTTATGTTTGTTATATGTAATACAGGAGTATTATGGGGAGACAAATATGGATGAGGTGGAGAGACAAACACAGGAGGGACGATCTCGATCGTCACAGGGTGATCATGACGATGAGGATGAGGAAGATCAGGATGATCATGATGATGATGATGATCATGATGATGATGATGATTAGGATTTTAGTTGATTATGACATTGGATTATATGTATTTACATTGATATATATATATATATATATATATATATATATATATATATATATATATATATATATATATATATATATATATATATATATATATTTATCTATATATTTTTCATTTCAGTTATGTTTTGAATTGTGTGTATGGTATTAAGTAATGAAGAGTTTTGTTCTATTGATTGTTATTACTGTTTATATTAAGCATGTGTTTTAATACTTTAATTATATAATTCATTCATATGTGTGTACCTAAGTGTATATGTATGTGTGTGTATATGTATGTGTGTGTATATGTATGTATGTGCATGTGTATGTGTGTATGAGTATGTGCATGTGCATGTGTATGTGTGTGTATATGTATATGCATGTATATGTATAACTCTATGTGTATGTGTGTGTATGTGCATGTATATGTGTATATGTATGTATGTGCATGTGTATGTGTGCGTATATGTATGTATATGCATGTGCATGTATAAGTGTATATGTATGTATCAATATGTGCATGTTCTTGTGTATGTGTGTGTATATGTATAACTCTATGTGTATGTGTGTGTATGTGCATGTATATGTGTATATGTAGGTATATGCATGTGTGTGTGCAACTTCATCATGTATAAGTGTATGAGTGCATATCAATAAGTGTGAGTATGGTATGTAATGAAAATAACACAATTCAAATGATCTACAAATAATAGAAATTGTACTTACAATTGTTAGCCATAGTTTTTCCTTGGTTAGCTTCATGAATAACTTGCAATAAAGAGAGAGAAAAGAGAGAGAGAGAGAGAGATCTAGAGAGAGAGAGAGAATTCAAAGAGAGAAAGATGTAGAAAGAGAGAAACAAAGACAAAGGGAGACAATAACAGAGAGCTTAACCAAAACAACAATTCTGCATATACTTGCTTCAGCTCGTAAGCGCAGCGCAATTGCGAACATTGGAGAGCTCTTCGATCGGATGCGTGAAAATGCCGATTGCAGAGCCTCCAATGTTTTAATTTTTGTCCGTCAACAGATCGTCGTGTAAGCGATGCTATTCGTCATCGTATAAGCGACATTTCTTTAGCGTCGCTTATGTGACGGTGTGCACCGTCGCTTATGCGACGCAAAAAAGCATCACTTAAGCGATGCCTTTAAGAAGCGTCGTTTAAGCGACGTTGTACGGGAGCCTCGCAATCCCATTCGCAAATACCATCGTTTTTTGCATCGTATAATCGACGGTCCGCGCCCGACGCTAATTCCGACGCAAGTTGTAATTTTATAGCAACGAAATTCTGTCGCCTTAACCGTCGCTATACGCCCGTATTCCTTGTAGTGATATTCAAATGTACAAAGGAATCAATTGATGGGTCCTCTCATGGCAATTAGCTTCATGTACAGTCTCCACACCTCCTACCATAAAGTCAAAGCCCTCTTTTCTTATAGAACTTATTTTGCAGATTACCTCAATCCACAAGGAAGAATGGAGCAATGCTAGGAACAATTGATGAGCAACAGAGGACATCATCATCACATATGCGTATACCTCAATTTCAAGATGACTATTTTTACAAAGGTACTAGGGTCAATTTATGTGTAGATCCACTTCAACAAAATTATAAGACTCAGTTATGAATTTAATAGAAAAAATGCTATGAAGTAGTGAGAACAACACTGACATACACGTTGTTTGTGAGCTTTTTTCCATCACTTAGGTTCACATCTTAGCAATTATGTGATAATATGAAGTTCAAACACTAATGAAGAGGATAATAAACAACAAAGCTTTTACAACTCTATAATAACTCCTAGGTTTGGGCTAGAATAAAATTGTAAATAATTCTTTAAGGATGGGTCATAATGTAAGGGGTTAAACACTACCTAGGCCATAATCAAGCCTGTGGTGAAACCATCCAATAGTTCATATTTTTCTTTCACAATTGCCAAAGGATATTCCAAATGAAATGATTCATGGAGAACTCAATCTTCCAATGAGTGTGTTTGGAAATCGTCAAGTATGAAACTCAAGGTAGAAAAACAATGCATACCTAATATGGTTAACCTTCTCAACAATACTGATTAAAAAAAAAAACCTAATTAACCTTACATTGGGAAACCTAATGTGGAGAAAGAAAAACCCAATGATTTAGACATAGTCAATGAAGCAGAACAGATCCAATGTGATAGATACTAGCTTTCACACAAAACCTAATGAGTTTCACAATCAGAGCTCACTCGATATTATAAAACAAAACGTTATATGGTAGAACAAACCCAATGTGGTAGCCCAATATCGCACACTAAAAATCCCAATGAGGCATGCCGAATGTGGCACTCAACTATGTAAGGACTTAGCGTTTTCCAAGACTTGGAAAAAGAGGTGGAGTTGTAACGTCTTTTGTCAAGACCACACTTTGGTCAAATTCCTTTTGTTATTATACCTTTTCAAGAATGCATGTGCAACCTTATCTATCCATAAAAAACCTTGACCATGTTTGATGCCCAAAGGTAGTCCTATGTCCACACACACGCACACACACACACACACATATATATATGTGTGTGTGTATGTATGTATGTGTGTACCTTCAATCAAATTAGACACACATTGATGTTCTATTTCTGCATAGGTGAGACCCCTTCTCTCTCTATTGTCTCTCTGTTTATCACCATGCCATAGTTCTCTATGCGCATAATCTTGATGGACATTGCAATCCTCTAACAAAAGGAAGAATAATTGACATCGATATCGATGAATATATAGTTGTCCATGGCATTGGTTGTAGAGATGGCCCCACCTTCTTTCTCTCTCTCTCTCTCTCTCTCAAAAGGGTCCCAACATGACTCTTCATAAGAAAATTTTCCATTGAAAATTACCCATTTTTCTTTATTCATTCGCACCTTTGTCTTTTGTTTTCCTTTTTTTTGTGTTGCTCAAAGACTTTTTGTTAATTACAAGAAGTAGAATAAGAAGGTTCAAGTTCCCTTCTACTTTTCCTTTTTCCATTTATGAATATTTTATACGAAGCAAGAGGATCGAACTCATGGAAAGCCCCATATCACTTGCAGGAAATTCTTTGTCGAATATCTTTCACTTTCCCTATAAACCGAATTCAAGTAAAGCAGCCTGTTATTTTATCAGTGTGCTTTTGTATAGTTTTGTGATCTCTTTACTCAATAATCACTTTCTGAATTATTATTTTCTATGTCTTGTTTCTATGCTGGGGAAGACCCATTGTAGTGTTGCACGGACACCTTTATTTTCTTTTCGTGTGGACCAATATAATGACATCTGTATGTGCTACATGTTTTAAATGATAGTCACGTTTCAAATGGAAGCCAATATGTTTGAAAAGTTGGGCATCCATCAAAGAATTGAAATGTATCAAGTTTTCAAAGTTTTGTCTCCGCCAGCGCGTCCAATCCAATCAAGTCTCAACCACAACTCAATCTGTTTGGGACGTTGGAGGCTTATGAAAAGACAGCAATAACTTGTCAACTCAATCTGTTGGGGAAGTTTTAATGAATTTATCGTGCATCCGATTATCTTCATGAAGTTACAGCTCAGCGTCGTATAAAAATGCGTAACGCAAAAGGAATGCAGTACAATTTTGTATTCGGGATATTGGATATATTCTAATATAAATGACATTTTTTTAAAGAAGTTCGGCATAGCCTACATATGCGGGTCCATGGGCCTAGCACCCATGGACCCGCATATCCCACAAAGCATGAACTGCTTATACATTACTAAAAATTTTTGCAAAGAAGTTTGATAATGCTTTACTCCCTCTCATGTGGGGCCCACTTCGTTTTGATCCTGTTGCTCTCTAGTAGGAACCCTCTATGGTGTCGAAAGGGTGGGCACTTCTTACGATTGGAAATTCTTTTCCCTAAAAGGAAAAGAGATTTTTCGATTAACCATTCTTTAGGGGGGCTTCCAAAGTTGGTTGCATACCTCTCTTTTCATATTTACCAGAGTCTCCCTTCTTATAGCGTTCCACAATGTTGAGGAACATGTGATTGCCTCATCCAACAAAGCTTGCTTCCAGACCGTTATTGACTTGGGGCACAAATAGAAGAGGTGTCCCAAATCTTCCATCTGACAAAGGTATCATTTGCACCATGAGGGGACTCCATAAATTTTGTTAGCTTTTACATTGGTCCGGACACCACGGTGTAGGGTTCACCACATAAACACACACTACCATTCGATAAGCTTTTATTTACTGGGCATCCTCTTCATCTGAATAAGCTCTCTACTTGCCATGCCTTTTTCCTCTAACGGTACATGTGAATGCTTTGCAAAGTTTGTGATTGTGACATGGTGAAGATATCGATTCCGAAAAATGATTCATATCAACATGGAAAAGCGTATGATTTATCGAATTAGATAGGTCATCAAAGTGATTCGGAAGATAAGGTAACATGCAGGTAGAAGAGTCATGCCTCTGAAAGTCATCTTGATGAGGATGATGATGACAGTGTATGAGGATTTTCAATAAACATGTCATCATAGTGTTTTGCAAGATTGAGTAATGTAGTAGGAGATGTACGAATCCAAATGTGAATAGTAAGTGTAATACTACTACGACATAACCTTTGCATGGCAAGGATGTCTCGATCACACCATAGATCTTGTGCTATGATAACGAGAATTTTTTTAATAAAAAAGAAGTCCAACAATAGCATACTCTCCCAGACTTTTATTAAAATGAAAGAAAATAATTGTACAGGGGACCGGATCTAGCACCCATGCGACCCCTTGAATCCCACAAAGCAAGGAAAGAACGTTCAAAACTAGAGAGTTCTACAAAGGAGGTTGATTACTCCCTCGTGCGGAGCCCACTTGGATTTAATATTATTTTTCTTGAGG
Source organism: Ceratopteris richardii (assembly GCA_020310875.1). Taxonomy (NCBI): domain Eukaryota; kingdom Viridiplantae; phylum Streptophyta; class Polypodiopsida; order Polypodiales; family Pteridaceae; genus Ceratopteris; species Ceratopteris richardii. Next base: position 35,794,500 of record CM035414.1, on the reverse strand, counting down.
AGATACACTCTATGGTGTCTAAATAGTGGGAGATTCTTACAATTGGAAATTATTTTGCCAAGGAGGAAAAGAGATTTCTTGATAGACCATTCTTTAGAAGGGTTTCCAAAATTGGAATTACACTGGTCTCTCCAAATCTTCTAGAGGGTCTGACCTCTTATAGCATTCCACAATGATGAGGAGTAGCCAATCACCTCCCCTAGTAACGCTTGCTTCCAATTGATTTGTTCCTCTAGTAGCAAGATTTTTTCAAGGATCCGCCAGATCGAGAAATATTTGGCGCATGAGAAAGAAAATGTGTCAGAGATCCTCTCTTCTCTGATGGCACTACTTGCACCATGACAGAGCTCCACAAATTTTACTAGCCTTTATATTGGTCTAGATTCCTTAGTGGATGATTTACCACATAAGCACTGACTTTTTGATCTCGATGAGGGGGTGCCAAAGAGACTTGAACTTTAGACCCCAATGCAAACCTATCCAAGTAAGACACCACTTCTTATTATTCATGACTTGATAGTCCAAATTATCCTTGATTATAGGGGTTTTGTTGAGGCTATTGCCATTGTGCCATTTAAGGCCCTCATGGTGCGATGGGTCCTCCCCAATGAGCAGGTTGGTTTTTGGGTGTTTCGGAGCAATGCATCTACTCTACAAAAGGATCCATTCTTCATAGTTCACTCTTATTTTCTGATCGATATCCTCAAATCTAATCCATTAGCGAATTTCTTGGTTCCTGAGGTGTTTCCAATACTAGAAACCCTTGATCCAAATCTTTTTATCTTTTTGGAGGTTCCAAGACTACATGCCTCTAATGCCCTTGATCACAAACTAGATCGAATCCTTCTATCTGATACTTGCTGCCCATTTCCAATCTTCACTAATTCTGATAAACTGTTTGATCTTGTTCCAACTCTTCCATAGAGAGCAAACTAGATTTGAGCATTTCAGAGAACATCGAAAGCAAGGAGAACAGGAGAGTGAGAAGGCCGAGGTCTGTCCAACCTAGGAGTCCCACAAGCGTAAGAGCACTCTTGTTCTTAAAGATAAGCATGGCCCAAGAGGGCTCACTATTGTACTAAGCTTTGATAAGCCATTTATGCACCAAATTATTTTCCATGCCTTCAATGTCCAGAATGCCCAAACCCCCATGATCCTTTTGGCTAATACAAGTAGTTCATTTAATTTTGGGGAAACCCATTTTGTTGGGGTCACCCCTCTAGAGAAAGTTTCTAAAGATTCTTTCCAATTCGATAATCTCTTGCTCCTTCAGTCTCCAACAAGAGAGAAAGTAAATAGTCAATGAGATAAGGGATGTATTGATTACCATGGTGAGTCCCGCGAGGTTGATCTACATATCTTTCTAGTAAGCCAACTTGTTATGGAGCTTAGAGAGGACCTAGTTCAATCGTTCTTCCATCAAAATGCCAAATCCCATCGGGATACCTAATAGGTAGAAGATTTGTTCCATGGGGATCATCTGAAAGCCCTGGACAACAAGAAATTGGGGCAGAAGTCTGATAAAGGTTGTGAAAGCAATTTTGGAGTGGTCTATTTTGAATCTTGATGCCACAAAGAATGTATTCAGGCATCCCCAAAAGGTATCAGTGCAGGTCATATCGTTATGCTCAAAGGCATTAGTATCATCCGGAAACAACCTCATGATCATTTGGCCCTGGTTGAGTGGGAGCGAGAGACCGTGAATATGGCCTAAGTTTATATGATGCTTCACAAGGCAGCTAAGCCCCTCCATGGCAACAACAAAAAGCAGAGGGGCCAAAGGGCATGCTATCTTGATAGAGTGTTTTGATATGATAGCCTTTGACAATAGGCCATTGATATTTATTTACATAGATGTGTTTCCCACTAAGATACAGATCATATTAGTGAATTTCTTACTGCAATCAAGGTCTTTAAGATATTGGAGAATGAAGTCCCATTCAAGTCTATCATAAGATTTATCAAAGTCAATCTCAAGGAAGATAACATCTTGAGTAGACTCTTTAGCAAAATCTAGACCTTCCTAAATATCAATAATAGCTTCTAGAATGGATCTACCCTTGATGAAGCTCTTTAGGTCCTCACTTAACCAACTTTGTAAATGGCAAGAAATTTTGTTGGCAACTACTTTAGCAAGGATCTTGTACCCTCTTTGTAGCATTGTAATCGGTCACCCATTTTCAATCCTGCTTTTATTTCCTTTTTTATGAATAAGCTTGATGACACCTTTGTTAAGACATTTGGGTAGTGCTCGGAAAGACAACACCACTTGCCACACCAAGCATAGTGGAGTGGCCACCACTTGTTTGAAGGTCTTGAAAAACTCATTGGTGCGGCCGTCAAGACCGAGGCTTTTCCCATTAGGAAGTGAATTGATAACTTCTAGAATCTCAATATTTGAGATGGGAGCTTCATGAAGAGTCTTCAAATTATGTGGTATTTTTGTTGATTTAACTTTAGAAATGGTCTCCACGCAATCATGCCTATGAGGAGAAAGAGGGGTCGAAACCCCTAGAAGTTGGGTAAAGTTGTTGAAAATTACTATGCTATTTTCTTCTTCTGTGTTGCATTAAACCCCATTGATGTCCACCAAGAAGGGAACAACATCCCTAGATTGTTTCCTTTTTAAGAGCTCACACATCTCTTTAGTAGGTCTATCAGCCTTACCAACCCACCACTCTTTATAGTATACTTATAGATTTTTTCTTTCGATTTCTTCCTTGTATCTCGACATGCCTCTAATTTTTCATAACCCTATTGGGTATTGAGAGTTGCCTTTGTTCAATTCCTCCTCAAGATGCCTCTGTCTCTGATAGAGCTTTTCTCTTCACATGTGACGAACATTTTGCAGATCAGTCTTCTGGGTCCTTACTAGGATATGATGCGTCTTCATAGCCACGATCCTCCAGCTTTAGGTCGATGATGAAATATTAGTGAAGTCTGAATTCCAAGCCTCAATAATATCCTCTTGGACGGAGGGGAAAGAGAAAGACATTGAATTAGCATGAAACCATGATGCTTTCTTCAGTTTGGTGAACGACTTGAAGGTGAATATAATTGGGCAGTGATCCGAGATGGCAAGGTCAATGTGTTGAGAGAGGGAGGGATGGCCTCACTTACAAATTATGTTCTGCATAATGTAGCTTCTATCAAGTGTCACTTTTCTCAAATCGTCCCTAGATTAGAGGTTTGACCAAGAGAAACCAGTCTTATCTTTAATCTCCACAAGATCTAGGTGGATTTTGATTTTTACCCAGACATTTTTCTCCTAACCATTCATAATTCTCCCTCTATTTCCACACCTGTTAGTAGGATCCTCCAATATGTTGCATCCCCAGAAAGCACAAAGTTGTGGGAAAGAGAGACCAAAGAGCCCTGGGTGGTAATCCTCTCCGACTCCCAGTTGGGAGCATACATGGAGACAATGGTGAAATGCAAGGGGTCCTCACAGGAAGCAGCAATCCAACGATGATTCTGATCTTTGCGGGTGTTGAAGATTCTATCAAAGCAATTGTTGTTTATTCTAATAGCTGCACCACCAACCCCCAGGGTGCGTAGTGGAGATCGAGACATGAGTTGAAGAAATACATTTTAGTCTTTTGTGAAGGTCGTCTTTGTCAATTTTGGTTTCTTGAATATAGATGAAGTTTGGATTTAGGCTATTATCCCCAAACCATTGGCCAATAATAGCCGCTCTTGAGGGATCAGACAATCCCCTGACATTTAGCGATATGACAATTTTTATCAAAGGTTAATTTATTTGCGGGGAGTGGCATTACAGGAAAAAGTGAGCCTTGCATGGGCCTTGTAAAGATCCCTTACTTTAAGGGATTAAAATTAAGAGACTGCATGATTAAGAGGATGGACAATAATAGGGTGGTTTTCTCTATTAAAATATAAAAGAAAAAGAAACCTCAACTAGAGGCTTAGTCGAATTAGATTCAAGCCATTGGATTTTTTCCATTGAATGGCTAGGATTAAAACAAATAGGAAGGCCACATTGAATGTGTGCTAGTTCCCCAAGTCGCACATTAGAGAGAGACAAAAATTCAAGTAGCACAATAGAGAGAGATGACAAATTCACATTCAATGTAGGCCTTTCAACCTCCAACATCTAATGGATCATAAACATTGGCACAAATCCATGTGGTGCAGTCATTCACATGCATCGGATGGCTCATATGATCCAACGGTGTTGAGCCCATAAAAGTCAAGTACAGTCAAAGTCAACTATAGTCAAAGTCAACTATAGTAAAAGTCAAAAGGTCAATGTCAAATCAGTCAAAGTCAACATGTTCAAGGTCAAAGTCAACATGGGCAAAGTCAAAGTGTCGAAGTTCAGGTGTCAAAGTGCATAGGTAGTGCACAATTAATTTGTCCACAAAGGGTAAAATTACAGAAAGTTGGTTGTAGGTTGCACAGGTATTTCTGTAATTTCTCTAAGGTTCAAAGTGCTTTTAAAGTGTTTTGGAAGGTTCAGGTGAACCCACTCTTAGGTGCACAAGTGAAGAATTAAAAGGAAAAATGTGAAGGTATGTGAAGCGACAACGTACGTAGAAGTGAAAGTATGGCCCCCCAATTAAATTTTTATGTTTTAGTCTAAAGTCACTACAGGACAAAACAAGGATTCCTTGGCTGCCCACTTGAGGAGACAATCTTGGGACATCAAAGTGAGCACCAAGATACTCTTGCAGTTAGGAGCGTACATGAATCGACACTCAAATCAAGGCAAGGACTATTCTTGAACTAAGCAAGACTAAGGAAGGGGAGCATAGTCTAAGTTAGGCAAGACAGAGAAGTGCAGGAGACACACAGTGTGCGACAGAGAGAAGTGAAGTGCAATGTGTGCATGAAGAGTGACTAAGGAAGTGTGCAGAGAAGTGCTAAGCTAGTTCCCCAAGGATCCAAAGGTCCCATTGAACCTGTGCACGTGCCGACAGAAGGTCACTCCATCCCTCCCCCTTATTGGAAGCTTGATGCAAGGTGTGCACAAGTGCAGGCTTGAAGAAGGTGGAGGTTTGGTGCAGAGGATGCTAGTAGCCACAAGACCCTTGGGTATTTGGTATTTTGTAATCGATCACTCTGTGGGATTTTGCACAGAAGCATTGGATTGTATTGTGCATCACCATTGTATTTGTCTCAATATGATCAATCGACAGAGGCTTCGAGTGTGTATCTTTCTTCTTGTCTTTCCCTTTTCTCCTACAAACACTCAAATCCCTTCTTGTCCAAGAATCCCCCAACAAAACTTGGCACACCCGGTGGGACTCCAAGGAGATTTGAGCATAGGAGAAACCAAGTGCAAAGTGTAGAAGAGTTCAAGTATCGACAGTTCTACTTCATCAGACTAAGAGGTAAATATTTTTATCAATTATCTCATACTAAGAGGGCTATGAGCAGCTTATGACCGTAACTCGGTCCCAGACATTGAGGATCACTTGCAAGGCTACAAGAAGGAAGGCTGTTAGAAGATCCTCCAGTCCACTTTCGTCAACCTCATCAGTAAGGAGCATGGCAGGTCAGGTAGACTTCGAAACCCTACTATCAAGATTAAATATAAAATTTCCTTCTTTCAAAGGCCTAGCTCAAAGCCAACATTAGAAGGGTTAGGAGATAAATGGTTCAGCTTGTTTGCTGAGAACCATTTTACAACTTGGGACTTAATGAAAGATGCATTCCAAACTCAATTAATCCAACATGGATATACTATAGAGATCATCATAGAGGAATTAGAAAACTTGAGACTGGGTCTAGGTGAAAAATTTCCAGAGTTTGTAACTAGGGCCAAAGCACTAATGGCTAAGTTGCCAGATCCTCCACATGATTTTTTTGTTAAGAAATGGTTAGCTAAGCCACTTCCAGTGACCACCCAATGTAAAATCAATGAATTAGTGTTGCCTAGAGGCTCCATAGAGGAGTTCATCAACATAACTACACGACTAGAGTAGATAAGGCAACAATATGGAGCGATTTCTTCTCAACTACCCTATTCTACAGAAATGGAGGATCCCCTAATCCAGCTAAGGAAAGAGCTGGAGGGCTTAAAAAGGAATAAGCCGCTCAAAGAGGAGGAAAATGTTGTTACTCAGTTGAGGAGGGAGATTGAGGCATTAAAGCTCCAAAAGGAGGAGGAAGCCCAAGTAGAGGAGTTGGCTGAGTTGCGATAGGAGTTGCAGGAACTCAAAGGGGGTGGCATCAAGAGTGGACTTTGGTGTACCATGTGCAGCAAGCAAGGTCATATAGTAAGTGAATGTCCTCTATTAAGTGTGACTTGCCAATTATGCAGGAAAGCTAGTCATGAGGCCTAGGAATGCCAATCAAGAGGAATGCCTGCAACAACATATTGGACACAAGGAGGACCCCTACCACCAACAAATGTGATGGCGGCTGCACCAAATCAAGGTGATAATTACAACCCTAGACATAGGGATAACTTTGGAAATGGGCCAAGGAGGCAAATTATTTGTTTTCGATGTGGAGAATGTGGGCATTATCAAAGTAGGTGCACTCTACCAGAAAATGCCCCTCCTTGTAGGAACTGCCCAGAGGCTAGAGACCACTATACTAATTGTTGTCCTAAGAACCAAGCATCTTCATTTGGGCCCCATATTCAAATGATTTCTGTGTGCAAAGAAGAATTGGTAGATCAAGCCAGGGTGCCATCACCATCTAGCAGGGTGGTGCAGTTAGAAGAAATTGAATCTTTTACAGTGCAGACAAGAAGCAAGGGGAAGGCTCATGGAAATAGGTCAAGAATCAATGATTAATGGATTGAACAAAGACAAAGTTGCATCTGAAGACAAAGCCACCACATGTGTGGATACAAGGCAAAAAGAAAATTTCATTGGTACCCGTGATGCCATTGAACATGCATTCAACAGGGCTCATGAGGAGTTTGATAAGTCAATTGGAGCCCATGCTCTTAAGGAATCAGAAGCTTCAAGACTACTCAAGTCCATGAAAAAGGAGGTCAGTATTTTTTATTTAATAAAGATGGATGGGAAGTTCAGGTCAGAACTCTTGCAGATAATTGATGAACTATCCACAACAAGTTTAGTGGCAAAGGCTGCTATTATGCATAAAGATAAAGGTGTAGGGGAAGCACCCCTCACAGATTATAAGAGCCCTTGGCTAATAGTCTCTATCAAAGGTCATGAGTTTGGTTCTAGCATTAACTTGATGCCTGACTATGTTAGAGTTTGACGTCTGCGGAAGCACACGAACAGCGCAAGGAAGAAGAAGAAGCTTGGAGCACAACACACAATACTGAATGTATTACTAGAGAATGTACAAAGATAAGTAGCCCATTAGGGAAATAGGCGTATATACAAGCCGGGGGAAAAACATCCTAAAGAGGGAAAAAAGTGCCCCGACGGTCCTAGTGTGTTCACACACATCACTACCTAAATATATCAACAAATCCCCCCTGGGAGTGATGCGGTGAACAAGGAGCTCACACTCATGTATAAGGAAGTGCCAAGCTATGTGCAAATCGCTCCACAAAAGGAAGTATGCCCAAAGCTTTGCAAAAAGCTTCAAACTTCTCCCTAGGCAGAGCCTTCGTGAAAAGGTCTGCAATGTTCTCCTGCGTGGGCACATATGCCAAGCTGATCTCCCCAGCAGAGAACCTCTCCCTGACATAGTGATAATGCACCTTAATGTACTTAGTGCGAGCATGGAATAAGGGTTCCTCGCAACTGCCAATGCGCTCTGATTGTCAGTGAAGATGGTGGTGGTAGAAGTGTGACCAACACCCATATGAGCCATAAGACGTCTGAGCCACACCTACTCAACAGTCACTGTGAAAGCAGCTCTATACTTAGCTTCACAACTGGAAGTGGCCATAGTAGGCTGCTTCTTGCTCAACCAAGATATACATGAGTTACGAAGCATGGAGCAAAAGCCACTAGTGGACACACAAGTGTCATAGCAACTAGCCCAATCAGAGTAAAAAAAAGCATGCAAATCTGGCGGTAGTGATCCCCCCTTGGGATAAAACAACCCAAGTAGCCCAGTACCACTCAAATAGCGAAAGATGCGCTTAACTTCGTGCCAATGCTTGACTCCTGGGCAATGCATAAACCTGCTCATTTGTGAGACAACAAACTGAATATCTGGTCGAGTAATGCATAAGTAAATCAAGCATCCAACAACTTGCTGATAGAGAACAACATCAAATGCATCTCCAGCATCATGAAGACTCAATCGTAAGCCTGTTTCCATAGGAGTGGCAGTAGGCTTACAGTCTTCAAGGCCAAAATGCTGCAATAATGTGTCAATATATTTCATTTGGCACAAAGCCATTCCACCATCAACTTGCATAAATTGAATGCCCAAACTGTGATGTAAATGCCCCAAATCAGACATCTCAAATGAGGCATGCAAACCAGCCTTAAAATCAGCAATATGCTTCTCAATAGGACCAGTGAGCAGCATGTCATCAACATAGACAACAATGATCAGAAGCACATGAGTAGCATGCTTAACATATAAGGTGCTTTCAGTTGGGCTGTTCTCAAAACCATGTGCAACCAGATAGGCATGTATGTTCTCATACCAAGCACGTGGTGCTTGCTTTAAGCAATATAATGCCTTCTTTAACCTACACACCTGGTTTTCATGCCCTTTCTGCACAAAGCCACGTGGCTGAAAAACATACACTTCTTCATGCAAGTCACCATTCAAAAATGTTGTTTTAATGTCCAACTGATGTACATTCCAACCATGATGAGTTGCAAGTGCACAGATGCTCTGAACAATAGTCATACGGCATGTAGGTGCAAAGGTCTCATCAAAGTCAGTGCCTCTTTCTTGTGCATAACCCTTTGCAACAAGCCTGGCCTTATACCTGTCAACTGTACCATCTGGTTTACGCTTCAGCTTGTATACCCACTTAGTGCCAATGGCCTTCTTGCAAAGAGGCAAGTCACATAAAGACCAAGTACCATTCTTCATTATAACATCATATTCAGATTGCATAGCAGCCATCCAATTTTTAGAATTTTGTGCTTCCTCAAACGAAACAAGCTCATTCTCATCACAGAGAGTAGATGCAGCCATAGCATAACAATCTAATGCAAAAGAGGCACTATGAGAGCCTGAACGAGTACGATATGACAGAGGTGCATCTAATTTGTTGTCATGCAAGGTCTGCACCAGCCATTTTGGCATAGTTTTTGCTTGCTCAATATCAGCTCTCTCATCAATAAGTGCATCATGTACATCTGCATCAGAAATGGAATTATCTGCATCATCACATGAAACCTACAAAGGCTAAGAAGTTGCCTCATTAGGACCAGCACTAGATTCTCCACCTGTAAAGAAAGGCAACAAAGTATTATACATGTCTTTGGAGCTAATAGATGTCTCCTTAGTACATGAAAGCAATCGTTGAAAAGCACCTTCCGCAAAAACAACACCACAACTAACCAGAATGCGTTTAGTCTCTGGATGATATAGACGATAGCCTTTACTTTTAGAACTCTACCCAACAAATATACATTTTACTGCTTTATCATCCAATTTTCTGCGATGTTGTTCAGGCACTAATGCATATGCCAAACAACCAAAAACACACCGATGAGCAACAGATGGCTTGCGGTCATGCCAAGCCTCATATGGAGTGATAGACTGCAACGCTTTAGTGGGACACCTATTTAGTACATATGCTACACACATGAAAACCTCAAGCCAGAAACTATGTGGTAAAGCTTAACTCTTGACCATACACCTCGCCATCTCCATGAGTGACGTGTTCTTTCGTTCAGCAACTCCATTCTGTTGAGGTGTATATGGCACTGTACACTGGCATTTTATCCCACGTTCAGCCAAAAATGCATTAAAATTAGAAGACATATATTCCCCCCCTGATCAGAATGGAGGGTGCCCATTAATTCCCGAAAGAAGGTGTCTGCATAAGAACACATACATCACTATGTACAAGCTGCAATTTCTGACTAGCCCAAACTGAACCATCTTTTGGAAAGAAAGAACGCTGCATTTTGCCCAAAATACAGCCTTCACAAACATGTTTTCTTGGTGACCAAAGCGTGCATGCCAAAACTTTGCGTGTGACATAGCCTGAGAATCATTTACTACACATGCCAAATCATTTACAGATCTTTCATAGTCTATGAGCTTATATAGCCCACGGCATAAAATGCGAGAAGCAATAATCACATCGCCATTTGACAGATCATGAACTGTACACCTGTCATCAACAAATTTCACAACCAAGCCAATCTTGGCTAATGCAGACACTGATAACAGGTTCTTCTTGATCCCTGGCACAAATAAAGCATCCGACAAAGTGAAAGAACTACCATCATCAGTAGTCAAAATGATCTTACCAACTCCCATAACAGGATAAGAGGAGTTATTGGCGCATGTAACAGTATTCCCAGTAGGGGCAGGCTCGAGTGAAGAGAAGAAACTGTGATGCGAGGTAATATGTTTGGTCGCCCCACTATCAAAATACCAAAAATCTAAGTCTACTATAGACATGCACTCCTCATGAGAAGATGGGTCAAAACTGCAGACAGTAGTAAAGGCCCATTCTTCTTCCTGCACAAGATTAGAAGACTCTGTTTTTGGTGTAGAGGCCTCTGCAACAACCATTCCAGCATCTTTCTTCTTTGCCTCTTTAGCATCCAGTTTTGGACAGTTCTTTATGATATAATCATTCCCCATACAGTACTTACAAAACAATTTCTGCTTTTCTATTTTCTTCTCATCTTTATCTTCCTTCTTGGAATATGCAGAATTAGTAGATTTCTACTTACTAGTTGAAGAGCTCCATTTTCCTTTGCCATTTTGAATAGCCAGGAAAGCTTGATCTGCAACTCACATAATGGACTTGTTCTGCCTGGACTGATCTTCTTGCAACAGATCAAAGACCAACTCCTCAAATGATAAGGCATTTGGATTGCCTTTCATCATCAACCGAAGAGTAGAAGTAAAACTCTGATATGAATCAGGAAGACCATTCAGAACGATCTGCACAAGTGAGCTATCTGGTATAACCTCATCAACAGAAATCAATTGTTCCTTCAAGTCTTTGATCTTCGCTAGGAAATTGTCCATAGAATCACCTTCATTCATGTGCTCACTCTCCAACTGTTTTCGGAGGTAAACAACATGAGCCTCATTCCTAGCTTGGTACAATGTGGTAAGTGTATCCCAAGCAACCTTAGCTGTTCTGCAAGAGCGAATGTGAGGAATAATGGCATGTTTGACAGACAAACCTATCGATGCATGTGCCTAGGCATCTCTGCCATCCCACCGAATCTTCTCTATAGTAGGTGCAACAGAAACTGTAGTACGATCAGGAATATGCAGAATATCATCATCTTCGACACCTTCTGCATCAGCTTTAGTACCTGCAGTTGTAACAGTTGTAGGTGTGATAGGACGTTTTTCGACACCCTGCACAATGTTCCACAGTCCTTTTGCAACCAACACATTTCGCATCATATAAACCCATAACGGGTAGTTGGTACCATCCAACTTATCCTCAACAGCCAATATATGGAATACATCACTGTTTTCAGCCATGGTCGGTGACTAAAATACCTTGATGTAGAAAATTGACTGTATCTCAAAAAGTTGAACAGAACTACCGAGACGAATTTTGCTAGACCCGTATGAGACTTTGAGACGCTTATACTAGCGAACAGAAACTAGTATATATCTTTGGCACAAAAAGATGAAATAGCCTGCACAAGCGTTGCGATAGTGCGTTCAAAGGCCGAAACGAGCTCAGATCGCGATTTCGGCACCACATAGCAAAGCTGTTTTGATCTCGAAAACACGCTGAGTATGCTCACCAAAATTCGTGCGATTCTGAGACCGCAAACAGAGGAGTGTCGATGGCACCCTAGATGAAGCGACGACTTGCTCTGATACCAATTGTTGGAGTTAGACGTATGCGAAAGCACGCGAACAGCACAAGGAAGAGGAAGAAGCTTGGAGCACAACACACAATACTGAATGTATTACTACAGAATGTACAAAGATAAGTAGCCCATTAGGGCAATAGGCGTATATACAAGTCGGGGGAAAAAAACCTTCTAAAGAGGGAAAAAAGAGCCGCGGTGGTGCTAGTGTGTTCACATGCATCACTACCATGAAAAAAATTGGACTACACCCTTCAAAACCTAAAAAATTCACCATAACACTGGCAGACCAAAGCATAATAAAGCCCATGGCAGTGGTCCCTAGAGTCCCAATCAAGATACAAGGTACCATCTTTAACTTGGATTTTGTTGTCTTAAGGCTGCCACAGGTAGAAGGAAGTTTCCCCCTATTAATTGGGAGACCTTGGTTAAGGCATGCCAATGTACTACATGACTGGGGCAAGGATACAATGTGGGTAAAGCAAGAGGGAAAAGAGTTGTAGCAGATAATTTTAGAAGAAGGACCAAACAATCAAAGACATACCAGGATGATGCAGACAATTGGTATTTGTCTGGAAGAAGAATTATTGGACAACCTAGAAGCAGATCTAATTGAAGGAGCAAATTTATATGAAGATGAAAACATGTTGGCTTGGCTCCATGCAAAAGACCCTTCTTCCTGCTATGGAATTTTTCCAAACTCAAGTAGAGAGGAAGCATATGAAGAAAAAGAAGACCCTTCTTCCTGCTATGGAATTTTTCCAAACTCAAGTAGAGAGGAAGCATACGAAGAAAAAGAGAAAATCACTCAGGTTACTGATTCGAGTGAAACAGTCTCAATCAAAGGCCATAACAGAGAGAAGAAAAGCAAAGCCCTTAAGTGCAGCAGTGATGAAGCTACTCCAAATCATATGGCAATGGCCATTTTTTTATGGATATTGGTATGGTTATCATCTGTTATGTCAATTTTTATGATAGTAAGCGCAGGGCTTTACAAGGATGTGGAAGGAGTACCTGCAAGTCTTTGGAAACAGAAGATGCAGTATGGAGGAGATAATATTTTACTAAAGGATTTAAGGTGGCCCTATCAAATCGTCAGTACGCCCAAAATAAAGACAACACAAATGAAGTGCAGTACAATTGGAGACTATGGAGGAGCTTCTCTGAATCAACATATCAAGATCAAGGCTCAAGGCCTATTTTTTCAAATTTGGGGTCATTTTCATGTATTTTGGCACCTTTGAATTCATTTTTTGCTTTAATTTTTCCAAAATCCCAACTTTTCTCTGACTTTTGGTCAAACCCACATGTTTTGAACACCTTTATCACATGTTTTTATTTATCCACACGGTCCACATGGTCTATTCTCACTTTGTTTTATCATATGTTTCATAAATTTCCCATATGCACCCTCTATAGCTCTACTGTTTAATCCTTTCGGCCCTCTCGAGACCCCATAATGCTACTCCCTCACCCTCCCTTTACCCTTCTGCCCAGCCACATCCTTACCCCTCTCTGCCCTATGCATCGCAGCCTACTCAGCCCTCCCTTCCCACCCCTTTCTACCCTCCCATTGCCCTTCTTTGCTTTTCCATGCATATCTTCCACTTTTGGGTTCTTCTCTGGTGTATGTTCTCTCCTGCTTCTCGTGGACTTGGTAGCTGCTCAGGTGTCCTTTTGAAGGTTTTGCAGCACAAGAATCATGGTGTCATATCTACACAGAGTTTTGGCTCAAGCTCTTCGAGACGAAGAGCACATTAGGTGGTGGCCAATTGTTGAGCCCATAAAAGTCAACTATAGTCAAAGTCAACTACAATCAAAGTCAAAAGATCAATGTCAAATCGATCAAAGTCAACATGTTCAAGATCAAAGTCAACATGGACAGAGTCAAAGTGTCGAAGTTCAGGTGTCAAAGTGCACAGGTAGTGCACAATTAATTTGTCCACAAAGGGTGAAATTGCAGAAAGTTGGTTGCAGGTTGCAGAGGTATTTCTGTAATTTCTCTAAGGTTCAAAGTGTTTTTAAAGTGTTTTGGAAGGTTTAGGTGAACCCTCTCTTAGGTGCACAAGTGAAGAATTAAAATGCAAAATGTGAAGGTATGTGAAGCGGCAACGTACGCAGAAGTGAAAGTATGGCCTCCCTATTAAAATTTTTTGTTTTATTCTAAAGTCACTACAGGACAAAACAGGGATTCGTTGGCTACCCACTTGAGGAGAAAATCTTGGGACATCAAAGTGAGCACCAAGATACTCTTGCAGTTAGGAGCGTACATGAATCGACACTCAAATCAAGGCAAGGACTATTCTTGAACTAAGCAAGACTAAGGAAGGAGAGCATAGTCTAAGTTAGGCAAAAGAGAGAAGTGCAGGAGACACACAATGTGCAACAGAGAGAAGTGAAGTGCAAGGTGTGCATGAAGGGTGACTAAGGAAGAGTGCAGAGAAATGCTAAGCTAGTTCCCCAAGAATCCCAAGGTCCCATTGAAGCTATGTGCGTGCCGACAGAAGGTGTCCATCCCTTCCCCTTATTGGAATCTTATGTCTTAATATTTATCAGGGATATTTGAGTTTTGGCCGCCAGTGTGATTGAAAGGAAACAATGGGATATATATATATATATATATATATATATATATATATATATATATATATATATATATATATATATATATATATATATATATATATATATATATATATATATATATATATAGACACACATATATATATATATATATATATATATATATATATATATATATATATATATATATATATATATATATATGTGTGTGTGTGTGTGTGTTCATCTTCGTTATTTCCCAACCAATCGCTGACTCCATGAAATATAACAAACAAAACCATCTAGGCATCCGATACGGATTTAGGAGTATCTTTAAAGACTGTACCCAATCTTCAAAAAAGCAACAGGATTGCACCTCAAGAATTAAATAGAAAGTACATATGCAAGTGGATGTAGTAATCACATTTCTTATATGTAGTAATCGCATTTTTTACAACCTAGAATTCATAAGGACTTAACATGCTCCCATCGGGAAAGCAAATTTCACTTTTGGGCATTGAAAATGTTACTTTTTCAACATACAAATAGGTTTTTTAATAGTGGCCTAAGAGTTTCCTCGTAGGCGAAAATTCATATCTTAATTAAGGCACACAAAGGACTTAGTTGCTATTTTATTTTTACTTTAGACTTTAGATATATCATCTATGAAAATAAGAGATGGCATAGTTTGGGGATCAATTTCTTCAAGAAGGAGGCAATCCAACCATGCTTGGGAGAAATTTGAATCATTTTATGTAGGAAAACTAGTTTACATTGTTATTGCTAATGGAAGTCAACTATTTGTGTATTTGACGATTGTGAAGTGTCAACCTAAGGATAGAATCGTAAGATTTTACAATTGAGAATATCAAGGATTATTATTTTTTTGATATCTTCTCTTCCTTTATGTTGGGGTCAATATTTCTAGTAGCATAGGTCTCTAGTTTTTTATATTTTGTATAGTTGTACCAAATTGATTATGTTCAATAATTAACAAAATGTAGGAATTTAGCATTTATAGTACAATTTTCAGTAAAATCTTCCCATTTGATGTTGTAAGCTTAGTTTAGCAATAATATCATTTTATGGATTATATTGCATACACTTACCCTTTTTATTACTAGAAATTTTCATTTTTTGGTAATTTATGTATTAGGGTCTGTTGGAGGGAAGCTAAAAATCCATCTATACTTTTGTTATCCTCTTGAGGTTACTCTGTAAGGATTGCGTTGGTGATGAATGTCACCATCTAATGATCGTTTACCTTATTTTGCCAATAGGAAACATGACCAATTACATCATTTAATTGAATTGTTGGAGGAATGCATGACCATGAGTAGGGAAGAAGGCCACTAAGTCCCTAGCATTACAATTGTGGCAAAATGTTCATGCACCACTTTAGTAACTAATTGATAAGACACTAGGATAAGAGAGAAACATGATACAAGAGATAGGGGAGAGTTCGAGATCAAGGCAACATGAGCCTTATGGAACACAAACATCTTAGATGATGTGATCCACTAGCTTTTGGGCTTTTTCAGTAGCTGAGAGGGCCCTCATATCAAAGAAGAAAACAAAATCTCCATCACCGAAGATGCTGCTACCTAATTATGTTTTTGATCCACTAGAAGGGATGGCGCAAACCTAGCAGTCACCATGAGGAGAAGCATACAATCTAGGAACCTTGTACTGGAAGTATCTATTGATATATTGAGGTAGTGATGCATGTGAACACACTAGGACTGCTTGAGCACTTTTTTCTCTCTTTAGGATTTTTTTGCCCCCGCTTGTATATACACCTATAGCCCTAATGGGTAACTCATCTTTCTAGATTATAGTTTTAATACATTCAATATTGTGTGTTGTGCTCCAAGCTTCTTCTTCTTCCTTCTGTTGTTCGCGTGCTTCTGCAGATCTCAAACTCCAACAATTGGTATCAGAGGAGGTCATCGCTTCATCTAGGGTGTCATTGACACCCCTCCAGTCACAATCTTAGAATTGCATAAAAATTGGTGATCATACTCAGGGTGATTAGGAGATCAAAATGGCTTCCCTCTATCATGTTGAAATCAGGATCTGAGCTTGTTTTGGCCTCTAAATGCACTATCACAATGCTTGTGTAGGCAATTTTGTCTTTTTGAGCCAAAAATATATACAAGTTTTGGTTCTCTAGTATAAGCATCTCGAAGTCTACTACAGGTTTAATAGAACTCGATAGGGTAGTTCTATTCACCATTTTGAGATATAACCATTTTTCTGCATCGAGGTATTTTAGTGAGTGGCCATGGCTGAAAGTAGTGATGTATTGTGTATGTTGGTTGTTGAGGATAAGTTGGATGGTACCAATTACCCATTATGGGCTTATATGATGCATCATGTATTGGTTGCAAAAGGAGTGTGGAATATTATGTAGGGTGTTGAAAAACTTCCTATTACACCTGCAAACAGAGTTGCTGAAGGTGATGCAAACAGTGTAAAAGATGGTGATATTCTTCAGATTCTTGTTCATGTTGCGGTTCCTACTGCACCTATTGTAGAGAAAATTCGTTGAGATGGTAGAGATGCTCAGGCAAATGCATTGATAGCCTTGACTGTTAAACGTGCCATTATTCCTCTCGTTCGCTCTTGCAGAACAACTAAGGATGCTTGGGATACACTTATCACTCTATACCAAGCAATGAATGAGGCTCATCTTGCTTACTTCCGAAAATAGTTGGAGAGTGAGCACATGAATGAAGGAGATTCCATGGACAATTTTTTGACAAAGATCAAAGATTTGAAGGAGCAATTCATTTCTATTGATGAAGTCTTGCCTAACAATTCACTTACCCAAACTATTCTAAATGGTCTTCCTGATTCATATCAAAGTTTTGCTTCTACTCTTTGTTTGATGATGAAAGGCAATACAAATGCCTTAACATTTGAGGCATTGGTCTCTATTCTATTGCAGGAAGATCGGTCTAGGCGGAATAGGTCCATTATGCATGTTGCACATCAAGCTTTCCTAGCTAGTCACAAGGGCAAAGGTAAATGGAGCTCTTCTACTAGTAAGCATAAATCTACTAGTTTTGCACAATCAAAGAAGGATGATAGAGACAAGAAAAAAACAGAGAAGAAATTATTTTACAAATACTATAAAGGAAATGAGCATGTCATAAAGAGTTATCTAAAACTAGCTGCTAAAGAGGCAAGCAAGAAAGAAGCTAGAATGGTTGTTGCAGAGGCCCCTACACCTTAAACAAAGTCCGCTAATCTTGTGCAGAATGAAGATGATGGGCATTTACTACTGTTTGTAGTTTTGACCCATCTTCTCATGAACACTGTATTTTTGCAGTAGACTCAGATGTTTGGTACTCTAATAGTAGGGCGACCAAACATATTACCTCGCAGCATAGTTTCTTCACTTCACTCAAGCGTGCCCCTACAGGGAATACTATCACATATGCCAACAACTCCTCTTATCCTATCATGGAAGTTGGTAAGATCATTTTGACTATTGTTGATGGTAGTTCTTTCACATTATAGATGCTTTATTTGTGCCACGGATCAAGAAGAATCTATTATCAATTTTAGCTTTAGCCAAGATTGGCTTGGTTGTGAAATTTGTTGATGACAGATGTATAGTTCATGACCTATCAAATGGCGACATGTGTAGTACATGATTCTCACGCTATGTCAGATGCAAGACTTTTGCATGCACACTTTGGTCATATGAATTTTGCTAGTTTGCTACACCTATAGAAATCTAAAATGGTTTCCTCTCTAACCAAACTTGAGGCACCTGGTAAACATGTCTATGATGGTTGTATTTTGGGCAAAATGTAGCATTCCTCATCTTCTCATGAACACTGTATTTCTGCAGTAGACTCAGATGTTTGGGCAGTTTGAGCTACTAAAAGATTGTAGCTTGTTCGTAGTGATGTTTGTGGTCCTATGTAGACACCCTCTTTTAGAAACTATCTTTACTTCATGACTTTCATTGATGACTTTTTGAGGCATGCATGGGTATATCCATTGAATGCAAAGTCCGAATTGTTTATGTGCTTCAAACACTTTTTGTTTTTGGCTAAAAATCTATCAGCATGTAAAACAGGCACCCTCCATTCTCATCGAGGAGGGAATATATGTCTTCTAACTCTTATGCATTTCTAGCTTAACATTGGATAAAACATCAGCATAGAGTGTCGTATACACCTCAAAACAATGGATTTACTCAAAGGAAGAACAAGTCACTCATGGAGATGGTGAGGTGTGTAAGCAAGAGTAAGGCTTTACTACATAGTTTCTCTCTTGAGGCTATTATGTGTGTACCATCTGTACTTAATAAGTGTCCCACTAAAGCATTGCAGTCTATCACTCCATATGAGGCTTGGCATGGTCGTAATCCATCTATTGCTCACTTGCATGTTTTTGGTTGTTTGGCATATGCATTAATGCCTGAACAACAACACAAGAAATTGGATGATAAAGCAATCAAATGTTATTTTGTTTGGTAGAGTTTTGAAAGCAAAGGCTATCATCTGTATCATCCATAGAGTAAATGCATTTTGGTTAACCGTGATGTTGTCTTTGTGGAAGATGATATTGATCGATTACTTTCATATACTAAGGAGACATCTATTAGCTCCAAAGACAGGTATGATACTTTGTTACCTCTTTTTATAGGTGGACATTCTAGTGCTAGTCCTAATGAGGCAATGTCTTAACCTTTGTAGGTTTCATGTGATAATTTAGATCATTCCATTTGCAATGCAGATTTACATGATGCACTTGTTGATGAAAGAGTTGATATTGGGAGGCAAAAATTAAGCCAAAATGGCTAGTGTAGACTTTGGGTGATAGCAAATTAGATGCACCTCTATCATATTATACTCATTCAGGCTCTCATAGTACTACTTTTGCATCAGATGGCTATTCCATGGCTTCCTCTAGTCTTTGTGATGAGAATGAGCCACTTTCATCTCATGAAGCACAAAATTCAGAAAATTGGATGGCTGCGATGCAATCTCAATATGATGCTATAATGAAGAATGGTACCTGGCCTTTCTGTGACTTTCCTCTTAGCAAGGAAGGCCATTGGCACTAAGTGGGCATACAAGCTGAAGTGTAAGCATGATGGAATTGTTGGCAGGTATAAGGCTAGGCTTGTTGTAAAGGGTTTTGATTAGGAAAGAAGCATTGATTTTGATGATACATTTTCTCTTACTTGTCGAATGACTAGTGTTCATAGCATCTGTCCATTTGCAACTCATCATGGTTGGAATGTACATCATTTGGACATTTGAATTGCATTTTTGAATGGTGATTTGCATGACGAAGTGTATGTTTTTAGCCCCATGGCTTTGCACAGAAAGGGCATGAAAACAAAGTGTGCAGGTTGAAGAAGGCATTATATGTTTTAAAGCAAGCACTACATGCTTGATATGAAAAGATACATGCCTATTTGATTGCACATGTTTTTGAGAAGAATCCAACTTACAACACCTTATATGTTAAGTGTGCAAATAATGTGCTTCTGATCATTGTTGTGTATGTTGATGACACATTTCTCACGGATCCTCATGAGAAGCATATTGCTGATTTTAAGCCTGATTTGCATGCCTCATTTGAGATGTCAGATTTGGAGCATTTGCATCATTATTTGGGCATTTATTTTATGCAAGTTGATGGTGGAGTAGCTTTGTGTCAAACAAAATATATTGACACATTATTGCAATGTTTTCTGCCTTGAAGACTATAAACCTATTTCCACTCCTATGGAGATAGGTTTATGATTGATTCTTCATGATGCTGGAGATGCATTTGATGTTGTTCTCTATCAATGGGTTTTTGGATGCTTGATTTACTTATCTTCATGTGCAGATTTAAGGACTTCCCTCACTTCTTCTTCTTCCATGCACTTCTTAAACCTATTATCTTTTCCCTGTCTATATAACTTTCCCTCAATGAAGATAAAAGGTCTGCTTTTGATTAGCAGTCTCTTTCTTTGCACAACACTTTCCTTTTCTGGATACAATCCAGTTTTAATAAAATTCTTGATGTCATCATACCAACCTTGAGCTTGTACAGCAAACAGATTAGCATTTGGAAAATCATCATTTACTCCAATTGCTTCATCCATCATGTTGATCCTCGATAGGTGGTCTGCCATGAGATTTTCATTACCTGGTCTATGGAATACAAAAAAATCAAATTCATGGAACAAAAGTAGCCACCTCCATATCCTCCCAGTTGCTTGTGGCTTGTTCAATAAATATCTGAGTGGTTGATGATAAGTGATGATAACAAATTTCACTCCTAGAAAATAATGAAAAAACTTTTGTACAGCGAAAACCATTGCAGGGCCTCCCTTTCTATGGTGCTATAATTTATTTCATCCTTAGTCAAAATTTGACTAGCATATTGAATAGGTCTGTCAAGTTTTTTTTCTTCACTATGTTGAGCCAAAACTGCACCCACTGCATATGCATTGGCATCTACATGTACATGAAAAGATTTTGACCAATCTGGTGTGATAAGAATTAGGCAGCCACCAATTTGGACCTTAATGTCTGATAAACATTCTCTTCTTCTTTTTCCCATTTACAGGGTACTTCTTTACCTGTAACTCTAGCTAGTGGCCTGGCTATTTCTGCATACATTTTTGATAAATCTTATGTGGTACCCTATATGCCCCAAAAAGCTTTGAATCTCTTTATGAGATTTAGGTTTAGGTAACTTTAATATAGAAAGAATTTTATCAGGATCCGGAGCCATACCTTTAGCAGATACCACATGTCCCAAGAGCGTTCCTTCAATCACAAGGAAATGACATTTATTTGGGTTCAGCTTTAGTTTAGTCTCCCTCCATCTTTTAAAAATAGTATGCAGTTGTCTCAAGTGGTGGTCCAAGCAATCCAAAGGGGTCTCTTTGTGAGATCCTTGTTGAGTGCTCTAAAGTCAACACAAATCCTGATTTTGTTGGTATTCTTCTTTGGTACTATAACCATTGGTGAGAGCCATTCTGAGTGTTCCATAGGAATGATGATTCCTGCATCCTCCATCTTCTGTATTTCCACATAAACAACTTCAGCATATTTTTGGTTAATTCTATAACTCTTACCTCTTATTGGTTTAGCTCCATCAACAAGAGGGATTCTGTGCTCTCCATAATTGGCAGGCACTCCTTCTAAGTATTTATAATGCCACGCAAAAACATCTGCATAGTGTGTCAAGAAAGATTTTACCTTTTCAAGCAGCTCTGGGTGGCTCCACAACCAAGTGGCCACCAAAACTGGACGATTATTTTCTTGAGTACCTAATTGTACTTCCTGGACTAGGTTTCTATCTACATGCTTATCCCCAATTGTGTTCTCTTCCAATAGCTTTTCCTACATTGTTGCATAAGAATGAGTGTTTTGGATCTCAATGTATTCCTCATTGTCCTGCATCCATCCTGCAAGGATTTCTTGAATTGGCAAAGAACATTCCTCACTCGTATATTTTACCTTGTTTTTAACTTTAGTAACTTCCTTCTCCATTGTTGTTGCATCCTCCTCCAAGTTATGTTTGAGGGGTGTCTTCCTCCCCCTTCTGTGGTCTTTGATGGGTTCTCCCAATCCATCAACGTGAACTTTATCCTCATTTTTATCATAACATTCATCTCTGCAAGAATTATTTGGAAAAACTCCAAAACAAGAGGAAGAGTTGCCTGCTTGCAGCCAATTCAAAATTTCTTCTTCCTCCTCGAACTCTAATTGTGGTTAGTCCTCCATTTCATGTTCCAAGCAAACTCCAAATAATTGCATCATGTTGGTGTTCCCTTGATGATCCGGACCCTCCTCTAAATATATTTGTGTAAGATCCTGCCCTTTTTTTTTCTACCCACATAGTGTCTTTACCCTAGTCATGAATGACACTTGCATGCCTTACCCATGGTCTTCTAATCAAGAGGGGAAATCCCCCTTCTACCAGGGGCAATCTTAATACCACAAAATCCAAAATCAAAAGATTACATTATACTTCCAGTGGAACTTTTGGGATCACCCCCATTGGCCTTACTTTGCTTTGATCTGCCAAAGTAACAGTGAAATGGGCTGGTCTGGATGGACGTAGGCCAAGCTTCTCCATGGTATGCTCAAGCATCAAATTTATGCCTCACCCACCATCCACAATGACTCCTTGTAGTTTTAATCCTTTAATGGTTACTGTCAGTCTCTGACTATTATAGTCGGTGAGAGGTGCTTCTTCTACATCCTTCCCTTGGCCTAAGGCAATAATCTTGGCCACCAAGGTGGATGAGGAAGCCTCATCAATAATCTGTAGTAATTCAAACCTGAATTTTGCATCCATGTTTATCAACTCAAGAATACTAACCTCTGTTTTAATTGACTTGAATATGATCTTGAAGCTCCAGATTCCCTAAGGTCAATTTCGATGTTTGACTTCTCAAGTTCCTTGTGGGCCCAGCTATATGCATTCCCAATGAAATCCTTAGTTTCTGAATAATCTTATTTTTGTGTTACCTCTTCACATTTTGTTGAACTTCCTTTCTCTTGTTTTGCATCTTCATATATAAATGATTTTCCCTTATGTACCCTCTGATCTTTGTCACTTCCAAAAGAATTCGCTCCCTAGTTTGGTTCTTCTAGAATTTTCCCTTTTCTTCTTGTATGTATGACCATGGAGTCGATTTCTTCTAAGTGTACCACTCTAGTGGATGATGATTGTACAACAGTGGCTCCTTCTGCTGCTCCATGATTATTTACTGAGATCATTTGGAGATGGGGCCCAGATGTCGATGCTTTGTTTTGTGGGAAACAATTTGTATAATGATCCCTGGCATCTGGGCAGTTCCTGCAAAGGGGAGCATTTTTTGGCAGGGTGCATTTACTTTAATAATGTACACACTCTCCACACTTGAAACAGATAATTGGCCTTCTAGGCCCATTTCCATAGTTACCTCTAGGTCTTTGATTGTAGTTGTTACTTTGGCTTGGGGCTGTCGTCATTACATTGTTTGAGAATTGAGCAGCTCCTTGTGCGCAATAAGGTTGTGTAGGCATCCCTCTTGACTGGCATTCATGGGCTTCATGACCAACTTTCCTGCATAACTGGCAAGTTAGACTTAACAATTCACTTACCACATGACCCTGCTTACTACACATGGTAAGCCATAGTCCACTTTTGATGCCACCCCCTTTGAGTTCCTGCAACTCTTGTCAAAGTTGAGCTAGCTCTTCTGCTTGGGCTTCCTCTTCCTTTTGTAGCTTCAATTCTTCAATTTCCCTCCTCAACTAAGCCACAACATTCTCCTCCTCTTTATGGGGCTTATTCCATTTTAAGCTCTCCAGCGCTTTCCTTAGCTCGATTACTGGATCCTCCATTTCTGTAGAATAGGGTAGTTAAGAAGACGTTGCTCCATATTGTTGCCTTATTTCTTCTAGTCGTGTAGCTATATTGATGAATTCTTCTATGGAGGCTGTTCGCAACACTAATTCTTTGATTTTACATTGTGTAGTCACCGGAAGTGGTTTAGCTAACCATTTCTTAATAAAGAAATCTGCATGTGGAGGATCTGGCAACTTAGCCATTAGTGCCTTGGCCCTAGTTACAAACTCTAGAAATGTTTCACCAGGACCTAATCTCAAGTTTTCTAACTCTTCTGTAATTATTTCTGTAGTATTCCCATGCTAGAATTGAGTTTTGAATGCATCTTTCATTAAATCCCAAGTGGTGAAATGGTTTTCAACAAACTGGCTGACCCATTTATCTGCTATCCCTTCTAATGTGGCAGGGAAGAGTATCAAAAAGGCATCCTCTCTTCCCATCAAACCTCTTCTTTTGCATAATGTTAAGAATATCCTAATGTGCTCGTCCGGATCTTCCTGAGCTAAACCTTTGAAAGAAAGAAATTTTATATTTAATCTGGAAAGTAGAGTTTCCAAATCTACCATGTTCTTTACTGACGATGTTGATGATAGTGGACTGGTGGATCTTCTAACAGCCTTCCTTCTTGTTTCTTTGCAAGTGATCCTAAATGTTTGGGACCAGGTTGCAGTCATGAGCTGTTCACAATCCTCTTAGGCTAAGAGAATTAATAAGAAAATTACTCTTAACTCAATCAAGTAGTACTGTAGCACTATCGTCACTTGAAATCTTCTACACTTTGTAGTTTGCTTCTCCTATGCTCAAATCTCCTTGGAGTCCCACCGGCTGTGCCAAATTTTGTTGGCGGATTCTTGTGCAAAAAGGGATTTGAGTGTTTGTAGGAGAAAAGGGAAAGATAAGAAGAAAGATACAACACTAGAAGCCTCAGTCGATTGATTATAACAAGAAAAATACAATAGTGATGCACAATAGAATCCAATGCTTTCTGTGCAAAATCCCACAGAGTACACAATCACAAAGTACAAAATACCCAAGGTTCTTGTTGCTGCCAGCCTTCTCTGCACCATACCTCCACCTTCTCCAAGCTTGCACTTGTGCACACCTTGCACTCAAGCTTCCAATAGGGGGAGGGATGGAAACCTTCTGTCAGCACGTGCATAGCTTCAATGGGACCTTGGGATCTTTGGTTCTATAGCTTGGCACTTATCTGCACACTTCTAAGTCTTGTCCATGCACACCTTGCACTTCACTTCTCTACGTCGCACACTGTATGTCTCTTGCACTTCTCTCTTGCTTAGCCTAGACTATGCTCACCTTGCTTAGTCCCCAAGAATAATGTCTTGCTTGATTTGAGTGTCAGTTCACGTATGCTCCTAACTTCTAGAGTATCTTGGTGCTCACTTTGATGTCCCAAGATTGTCTCCAAAAGTGGGCAACCAATGAATCCCTGTTTTGTCATGTAGTGACTTTAGACTAAAACAAAAATTTTAATTGGGGGCCATACTTTTGCTTCTACATACGCTGCTGCTTCACATACCTTCACATTTTGCATTTTAATTTCTCAAATATGCACCTAAGAGAGGGTTCACATGAACCTTCCAAACACTTTAAAAACACTTCTGAACCTTAGGGAATTATAGAAATACCTCTCCAAGGTGCAACCAACTTTTTGCAATTATACCCTTTGTGAATAATTAATTGTGCACTACCTGTGCACCTTGACACTCGAGCTTTGAACACTTTGACTTCACCCATGTTGACTATGACCTTGAACACGTTGATTGTGACTACTTTGACTTTGGCTATGGTTGAATTTGACTATGGTTGACTTTGACCAATATGACTTTTATGGGCTCAACAGTTGAAATTTTGTTGGGGGATTCTTATGCAAAAAGGGATTTGAGTGTTTGTAGGAGGAAAGGGAAAGATAAGAAGAAAGATACAACACTAGAAGCCTCTATCAATTGATTATAACAAGACAAATACAATAGTGATGCACAATACAATCCAATGCTTTCTATGCAAAATCCCACATAGTACACAATCACAAAGTACAAAATACCCAAGGTTCTTGTTGCTCCCGACCTTCTCTACACCAGACCTCCACCTTCTCCAAGCTTGCACTTGTGCACACCTTGCACTCAAGCTTCCAATAGGGGGAGGGATGGACACCTTCTGTCGGCATGCACACAACTTCAATGGGACCTTTGGATCTTTGTTTGTATAGCTTGGCACTTATCTGCATACTTCTAAGTCCTCTTCATGCACACCTTGCACTTCACTTCTTTGCATCGACATTGTATGTCTCTTGCACTTCTCTCTTGCTTAGCCTAGACTATGCTCACCTTGCTTAGTTCCCAAGAATAATTCCTTGCCTTGATTTGAGTGTCGGTTCACGTACGCTCGTAACTGCTAGAGTATCTTGGTGCTCACTTTGATGTACCAAGATTGTCTCCAAAAGTGGGCAGCTGACGAATTCCTGTTTTGTCCTATAGTGACTTTAGACTAAAACAAAAATTTTAATTGGGGGGCCATACTTTCACTTTTGCGTACGCTGCCGCTTCACATACCTTCACATTTTGCCTTTTAATTTCTCAGATGTGCACCTAAGAGAGGGTTCACCTGAACCTTCCAAACACTTTAAAAACACTTTTGAACCTTAGGGAATTACAGAAATATCTCTACAGCCTAGAACCAATTATACCCTTTGTGAACAATTAATTGTGCACTACCTCTGCACCTTGATGCTCGAACTTTGAACACTTTGACTTCACCCATGTTGACTTTGACCTTGAACATGTTCACTCTGACCTCTTTGAATTTGACTATGGTTGACTTTGATTATGGTTGACTCTGACCAATATGACTTTTATGGGATCAATAAGAACCATGTATCATTTTTGGATAGAACGTGGAGTATTGAGTATATTTAACACCCCCCCCCTCAATGTCCACCCTATGCTAAGTACATCCTTGGTCCGATTCCAAGATTTGGAAAGTGTGTATGAAGTTGCTCTCTCCCATGAGCCTTGCTGAAGAAGTCTGATCCATTTGTTTTAGTTGGAAAATAGCTTATCTCCACAAACCCATCCTCAATAGATTTGTGCACATAGTGGTACTGAATTTCTATGTGCTTGGTATGTGCATGGAAAAGAGGATTCTTGGCAATTGCCATGCAACTTGGTTGTCACACTTCAACCATGTAGCCTCCGTTCCTTGTATCCCTTTTCTACCATGAATCCTCGTGAACCATGCTGCTTTACATGCTATGATACATGTTGCTTTGTACTCAGCTTTAGGATAGGATAATGCTAGAATTAGTTGCTTCTTACTGATCCAAGAGAAAATCCCTCATACTAAAGAAAAGCAATATCTACAAACTAGTTTTCTTGTATCAACATCTCCTGCCCAATCTGACTCATAGTATCCAACCAAAGATAATCCTTATTTTTAAAGAATACCATAATTAATGGTTCCTTTAACATACTTGAGTATCCTCATGCTTTCCTTACAATGATTTTTAGTTCGATTTCCCAAGGAAGCTACCACAAGTAATGTCTATCATGGCTGATACTGAGCTCATGCTGTAGTCCAACAGTGGCCAAACTATATGGAAGGGGACAAAAAGAAGCAGCAATTCATGATGCAACTATGATGGAGTGCTTCCTGGTGCTAGAGCTTATACAAATTTTGACTAGGGACTACAAACTATGGTGCTCAAAAACACCGTTATTAATAATTTCAAAAATTAAATACAGATATAAGAAACAACGATGATTATGATTTAAAAGAATATTAAAAACTTTCAAAACTTAAAATGATGAAAATGATAAGAAAATGAGAAACACACGTAGCACTGAGAAGCTTTCTTATTGAGATATGGGAGGGAGGGAGGGATTAAAAATGACATATATCCTAGTGATTACAAAGAAAAATGAAAACATGAACTCAAAGAAAAAATAATTAACCTATGCTGTGATACCATGTTGAAATAAAAAAACATTACTTCTACTCTACTCACATGCACACATCTAACAAGCTAAGGTGGAAGGAACAAAAGATAAAAAAACATGATGAAATGAATTAAAGTAGAAATGGAAATGACTTACATAAGATGCTCTATGGGCATGGAGAGTCCATGAGGAGAGGATGCACACTCTTGGCAATGAGCTAGAGTGGAATGAGCTTGTGTGGAGTGAAGGGAGGCCTTGCTTATATGGAGTTTGGGAGAATTTCCTTGCATGTGGCATAAATGATCTTGCATGAGAATGAAAGTGGACTTTGACAAAAGGGTGGAGCAACTCTCAACAATATCTAGACTCCTCTGGGTGCATATAAACATGCATGAAATTATAAGTACATGTGAGTGTGCATCAAGCTTATTGCTCTATTGGTCAGAGGGTTTGCATGAATTGCATCCTAGCTAAGGCATAACATATGCTCCAATGCGCATGTCATATGGTTTAATGATCTAGAATAGCATAAAAAGGCTTGCCACACAGGATTGAGCCCTGCAAAAGTTTTGTAAGGCCCAATCCCGCGTTTCTGTGATAGACCTTTTTTATGCACTCAGAGGCCATTGCAAGCAATCTAATCACCAAATAAACACCCCATGTACATGAAATATTTCCT
The DNA here is from genome assembly GCA_020310875.1 of Ceratopteris richardii. Classification (NCBI taxonomy): domain Eukaryota; kingdom Viridiplantae; phylum Streptophyta; class Polypodiopsida; order Polypodiales; family Pteridaceae; genus Ceratopteris; species Ceratopteris richardii. The sequence goes on along the minus strand of CM035414.1, from coordinate 35,766,043 downwards.
TAACTTGATAAAATGTGTGGAAGACTAAGATACTCATGTGTAATGACTTCAAAGACACTTTTAGATACATAGGAGGAATAGACATCAAAACATGTACACTAAGAGAAAAACACTTGGGAGACAAAATATATTAAGAAGGTTATATTAATCATTTGGGATATAAAAAAAGTTCTCCAAACAAGAGAGTTTACAAATGTTAAGCGTTATCCTCTCTAATCCTTCTAGCTAGCTGCATATCTTTAGGTTGTATTGTCACTCTCTTTGCAGGGATTGCACACAAGTTAGAGTCCTCCAACATTTAGATTAGATATTCCTTTGTAGCTTCTTGGAGGGCTTCAATGGCTATCCCTTGAATACGAAGTTCAGCGCAATAGCTTTGGATCTCTTCCTTCACAACTCTTGCAAATGGCCGTCATGGAGTAAGAAGCTCCACAGACTTTTGATAATACTGAATCTCTGCAAAGGCTCTGGTTTGCTTTCTACACCTTTGCGGTGCTCTTGCATTTGGAGGGATGTTGGGTTGTGGTCTTTGTGGTCTATGGCATGGTTGATAGTTCTTCTTTATTCTTGGAGCATGCGTAGATGGTCTTGCCTCATCATTTACCTGCTCTGCCTCACTTTTCTCTCTTTCTTCATCGGTTGTTCTTTTTCCTTGTCCTATGGGGAGTGTCTTGCCTCCTTGTGTTACTCGATGGTTCACCGCAATATGATCATGGGTCCATGGTGGCTCGTTACTTGTGTACAATATGGGCAAGGATAGAGAGAAGATGCTCCTTGTTTACAACCTAAAATGCACTTTATACTCTTAAGGTCTCCACCCAAATGCCATTCCACCTCAAAATCACCTATATCATCTATAGAAAGCTTTTGCCCGTGTATTTGAGAAGAGATTGCTTTTGTAATCCATTGAGTCCTATTAAAAATCCACGTAATAACATTGTTTCTTTCTTTGGGAACTTCTATAGCACCTAACCACCAAATATCTCTCTCGAATTGCACACTTAAGTAAAATGGGAAGTAGATCGTAAAGTTTCATCACTCATTGCATGTTCCATAACTTCATTCATTAGCATCACACTCAACCTTTCCAATTGTCGATCCTTTATGATTTGGCACTCATCAAGCTTTAGTATGAACTTTAACTTATCATTATATTTTGCACAAAAGAGGAAACATTACCTTAATATGATACTTGAATGCAATAAAACTTCAACACCAAATAAAATGTAATAGGGGTACCTTTGATTGCTGAACTATAAAAGTGAACCATTGCTTGTTAAAGCTTCTGATGATCCACAAATATATTGTTGAATTTAGTGTAAGTAAATCCTTGTGTAGATAGGAACTTTGATTGCTCCTTGGGAATATTTGGATGATAAACAGAGGTAGGCATAGTGTCTTCTATGAATAAATGTTGTCCAATAGTACGAGTCACATCCTCATTAGATTTTTTTTTTTGATAGACACTTTATATGGGCATGGAAATATACTTTTAGATATACCTTGTGCTTGTAAGTCTTGCCTCAGAAGGGTGTACATTGCAGTATACCCATTTGTACTGATGCTCTCCTCACATATTGCCTGTACATCTTGCACTTTGATAAGGTTTTTAACCTTTTCTGAAAACTCAGCTTCAACAACAACTCTAATGCACTTTCCTATGTGTGTGTCTATAGCAGAAGTGATTTCTTTATTGTTTATACAACTATTCATCAGCTTGAACTGGTCTTGTGTTGTTGATGAAGCACTTATGTCTTGAATAAATGACCTACACAATGAAAGATTCCATTATAAATCTTCATTAAAACATATAAAAGTAAAACAAACACTCAATTTGTTGCATAAATATGTCATTTGCATGCTCCACCACCTAGTGAAAGAGCTTCAAAGGATGACAATGCTCTTTTCCTATATCTCATACCAAGTGGAGTCTCTTTCAGCTGCTAGAGATTGGCATTTAACTTTGAAATTGTGTTTTCCTTTGCTTCCATATCCTGTTCCAAATCTGCAAGTTGTTTTTGTAAAGATATGATTGTGCTTTCTAAAGTGACCACCCTCATATGATGAAGTTGATATTGTTGGAACCAATACTTAGTAGTAACATGTGAATCTGTAGATAATCGCTTGAAGTAACCTATTAGTCCAGCTTCACCCGCACCAATGAACTGAAGTAAAGTTGAGAGGTTATGGAATGTTGGATGGTAAGAAGATATTGGATTTGGAGGATATAGTGAACCATGAGTCTAAAGATCAATACTCTTTTCTCCAGTTGCACAACGTTCATTTTGAGAATTGACATCATTGTCGAATTGTGTATTCGGAGCAAACTCTCTAGGCACACGAACATGGATACTTGTTGATGAAGGAGCATGAGGACGTTCTAGTGTGAAGTTTGTGATACATGTCCAAGAATATAAAGAAAAAAAGTAGAAAACTAGTTGGAAGGGACTCTAAAGCATATATTTTGCTCACAAATCTCTTTTCTTATATATGTATGGGTTAAAGTGTATTTTTCCATTGTGTATGCCTGAAAATGATGAAATTTGAAAAAAGTCAGCTTTCGGGGAAAGCATAGTCATGGATTTGATGATGTGGCATTTACTTTTGGAGGGAGCTTGAAAATTATACCTTTTCTAAAAGAAACTTTAAAAAATATGCCCAGAAAAGTGACTTCTGACATTTATATTAAAAAAAGGGGCCTTTTGAATTAATATACACTGAAAATGAGACTTAAAAAAAAAAGATTTTTTATTCAAATACATGCACGAGTCTGATATATGGAAAGTAGATTCTCTTGCTCTCTCTCTCTCTCTCTCTAGAAGAAGAAAGAGAGAGGCCTAGTAAAGCCTAAAAAAAAGCCTACTTTAGCCTACTAAAAAGTGCCCTATTAAATGCACTTTGTCCACTTAAACAAGAACAGACTTAAGGTTAATCCCTAAAGACTAGGGATCCTTACAAGGCCCATGCACAGTTCATTTTTCCCCTAATGCATGTGCAGCCATAGCTAGTACTACTCGGATAGTGTCATCCTTGCAGTCGAGGAAAATGATTCACGAAAGTCAATACCTTCAACTTGTGAGTAGCCATGTGACACAATTCTTGCTTTGTACTTTTCTAGAGTACCATTAGGCTTATACTTTAGCTTCTAGAACCACTTGATGAAAATGATTTTAGGCTTATGGGGTCAATTCACTGGCTCCCAAGCTCCATTCTTTTGGATTGTATCATGGAGTGCCTCTTCCATATTGGTATGTTCCTTTGCTTGTTCTTGAATGAGCTTAACCAACAAGGATCTCTTTACAATATGGGTGCTTGCATGTCTTTATTCCTCTCTTCTTTGTGATAGATTCGGTCCATTTGCAACACGTGTTCTAGTGCTTGTGGGATGGGATTTGTAGAATACTTGAGCTGTCACACCCAATGTGGCCACTGCTTTTTTGCTTGGGTGATGACAGGTTGGTGACTTTAAGACTCATCACCTGATGATGATGATGATGATGATGATGATGATGATGATGCTTCCTTCTCTTGTGTAGAAGGGATAACTCTTGGGCCAAGTTCATAGTGGATTGAACATTTTCCTTATGATAAAGTGGAAGTTCTCTTTTCATCCTCCACTACATGTGGTTGCTCTTCCTTAAACACCACATCGTAACTTTATATGATCTTCTTAGACTTAGGATCATAAATCTTATAAACCTTCGCATCTTCAAGCTTGTTTCTCTCCCTATTTGGAACATGTACATAAATTCACTTCCAAAATACTTTGAAATGGGAAAAAGATAGCTATTTACCAATGTAGGCCTCTTGTGGAGTCTTTCCATCAACTCCATTGGTGTAGCATCATTTCAAGATGTAGAAAATAATGTTGATACCATCTGCCAAAAATTGATTAGGCAAATCCTTTCCCTTCAACATGCACCTTGCCATCTCCATGATGGTTAAGATCTGCCCAAGGCCTATGTAGGCATTTTTCTGCACAAGTTGACATGGAAAAAGTATAGAGGATAGCTTGCTCTATTCTTTCTTTCTTGTGGAAAATTCATCATCTATTGCTTGCCCATCATGCAAGCTTCACATGGCTCCTTCATTTCCACAAGCGATGATAGGTGTGCAACCATACCCCTGTGATGATCCTTTAGTACAAGGTAACTGATGTGGCCAAAATTCGCATACCATAGCTTATCTATGCCCACACTTGTAGTGGTTGTAAGAGCAGACAATGCATACACGGTGTTCCTCCTTATGCTAGTCCCAACAATGTTGTTGTTACTATCCATAATCTTAGGTCCTGACTTACTAAAAAACTACTTGATGACATTGATCAATTATAGAAGCTACTGAAAGTAGATTTCATTTGCTTTGTAGAACATACAACACACTAGAAAACTTTCTAACATCCCCATTAAAGTTAATGAAAGAAATCGTACCTTTACCCTCCACAAGACATCTTGCATTGTTGCCTATGTTTACTTTGATGGTTTCCTTTAGAGGCTATAAGGAACTGTCGAGGTCTTTTCCACTTGTCGTTTAATGAGAGGCACCACTATCCAACACCCATGAGTCATATGCTCCTAAATCTTTTGCCAAGGAGCAAAACTCCTCTATCATAACAAATAACTCAAGCTCTATTTCGATCTTGTCCTTGCCACCTTTTGAAGAGCCTTTCTTCTCTTCTAGCTTCTTGATGTGATAATCTTCGATTTCGTGACCTTTTATCTTGCAATGGAAACACTCTTCCTTGAACTTCTTTTTGTCGTTCTTCTTTTTGACTCCATCTTTTGAAGAGTTTGATTTGCCTCCTTTGGCATTTGTTGAGAATGTAACATCTCCTATGGTCATGTCGATACTTGCCTTGATTCACAACTCCTCCATAAGTAAGGCACTAAATTCTTCAAAAGTTAGGGGTTCATGTCAAATTGAGCACCTACAAAACCATGAAACACTTGTGGACAGATTCAAAGACAATGCGGAGCTAGCTTCTCACTTGATTTTTGTACACCTTCTTCCTCCATTTGATCTTGTAGATTAGTTATGCAATGATAAACACCTATAAAGTATCCCCATGGGCAAACCTTTCTACTACTAGGTGATTCTACAAGTTCTGAATCCATGTTTGATTACGGGTTTCATATTGATTTCTCAATATGTTCCATGATTCACATGCCTTGGTAGTATGCTAAATGAGATTTAGAATACTATGATTAGTACTTGTAACTAGAGCACAAAGTGTATCTACGTTTCAACATTTCCAAGCATATAGAAGACCAATATGAGGAGGGATCATTCAACCAAGATTATTTGAATTAGGTGTTTCTTGGACCTCATGATCAGTCCCAAGAACAATCTCCACAAGCTCATATGAATCAAGGATAGAAGTGATTTTAAACTTCCACAAGGTGTAGTTCATACCATCATGTTTACCTTCTGTGAAGGATGGTGGTGGTATCTACAACATTAGGATGATTGGCATCATTGCTACTTCAACTTGTGCTCCACTTACTCTTGTTGACAAACCACATTAATTCCCAGTTGTAGATGATGATGCGCTACTTGACATCTTCTCTCTTTTGTCATTGAAAGCCCCAATTTGTGTGTTTTTGCATATGCACCAACTAGAGCCTCTTGAGCTATGATACCATGTAAGAAAATAATAGCACAACAGAATAGATCACTAGAGAGAGAGAGAGTAGAGAAAAATGAAGACAAAGATAGATGCAAACTGAGAGATAGAGAAATCAAATTCTCAAATTTCTTAGAGTAATGTAATTATAAGGATGGTGTTGTCCACCCATGCGCTCCCAATATGGAGCTTAGATGGCGATCTCCAGAGACTCTAGATGAAGGGTTTACTACTACACAATGCTATATGAAGCTCAACATGGGCCATGCTTATATATCTTTTACAAGGGGAGTCCATATAGATAAATGTATATAGGAGATACAAAATAGTGGGCAAAATATACAATCTTTCAATATCTCTAGGATCAGAAGTCCTACCTTCTCAATCCTACGAGCCGAGGGAATAGGGCCCCCAAACCTTGCAAAAGGGGGCAAGCCCCCTCCATGCTCCCCCATTAATCCTCTATGAAACCGTGTGGTGCCACAAGGCCTTTATTTTCACCTTTAATGACAACCCAATGGCCTACAAGTTTATTCCCTACCTAACCTAATGGCTAGGCTCACAAAGATCATGTATTACCATCAATGGTCACACATAGACCTCATCTAACTTTGAATTTAGGGTTTCACAAATGTTTGAGCTCTTAGAGTGGCTTTTCCTTATAATGGGGGCCTTAGAACATAGAGCACCATGGATCATTTGTGGTCACTTGAGGGTGGAGTATTGAGTACATCTAACATTCAAACGAACCTCAACAAGCACGCCATGAATGTAGTGTTCTAAGATTGGCAATGATAGGCAGCCCAAAGCGTCTCACCGAGCATGTCAAATTTTGTTGGAGGCTAGAGAGTTATTAGGGTTCTCAATTCTCCAAACTTTCAGATAGTCGCATGTAAGACTTGCTAATTAAATACAAATAATGCAAGTGGCTAAAATACAAAACAATGTGATGCCAATTATCTAATCCCAAGAATATATAATAATGCTCCAATAAAATTTTACTCCTAACATGGTTTGGCAGATGTGCCTTGTACTCCTAAGTAGATGGCCAAGGTTCAAGTCTCGGCCAGGGCTAGATGCCTCAGAGTTCCACAAGATGGGTGCCTCTACCTTACGAGGTCGGGTGTGTGTGTGTCTTTCCAAAATTCATTGTACTCTCAAAACAAAAATGACAAAACACATAGGCTCAAGTCCCTTTCTCTAGATCTCATGCCCCAATCGTTATCTTCCACTTGGAATGTTTCATTCACAGAGGTGGAGTCCCATTAGCTTTTCATTCTCACATCATGAAACATTTTCTGATTTAGCATTCTCACCCAAGCATTTTGTTTGGCCCCTTCCAACTGGCAATGAATTTTTAAGGGTGAATGCCTGTCTGGAGGACTTTTGCATCACATGCTTAAAGTCTAGCTTTAGCTTCCTCTCGTCTCGCGAACGACCGACCAACAACATACACATAGAGGGAAACGATTCACCTCCTAACCACGTCCAAGCTTCCTGTGATTAATATCATAATATGCTCCTTCTTACTCAATCTTCTACCTTTTAAACTTTCCCATGTGGTAATACACCATGATCTGCCATAGGCCATGATGTGAATAACCCATGATGTGACATTTCCTTCCCCTTGAAAGCATTTTCGTCCTTGAAAATGTAAATGAAATGTCCGTATTGGTAGAAGAAAGTGCTCGGACTCCCCTGAACCCCACGTACTCTATGTACATGGTCATCTCTGTGTGTTGTTTCCCCGTATCCTTCCCCTTACGAAGTCTCATATGAGATCATCTCAAAGGTGGGAAACCGTCTGAGTGGTGCCTACTATCTCCCATGTACACTCCACTTCCATACTACCACTCCCATGACATATTACATCATCCAAATGACCTAAGTCCATATGATGTATCCTCTATGGAGTAATAATATGAAAAGAAAGTGTAAAGTGCCAAGCTTATAGACTTGACCATAGTGGAGATAATAAACCATAGAATCCTATGAAATATAGAACAAAGCCCCATAACAATTGACTTCAAACCCATCTAAGACTAAAATTATGATAGATTGCCATCATAACGTTCGAGGTCTTCCTAACCTTGAGTGTGCTCACAAATAATAGTTTGATCTAAACTACCTTGTGATCAATGCAAATCCATCATCCAGCTCACGATAGCAAAATGCAATCTCTACATTTCACTAACCAAGAAGTCTATGGTTTTTTATCCATTACATGTGGACTAAGTTCTATTGGAAGAGCATCTATTGGCACTTGTGCAAACTCTAATATTTCTCTTCCCCGTAGTTTGCCATATGAATGCAAAAAGCATTCCCTTTGAGATTCAGATAATCCCTAAGTACCCATCCTCCTAACTGATGTTTACTCATCGTATCATCAATCTACTCCCAGTCTAACTAATGTCAATAACTAGATTATCTCATCTAGTCAAAGACCATTACTAAAAATAGCATAACTGCTTCTCTCTAGAGTTTACAAGTGAGACTCAATCTAACCATCATGATTAACTGATCTCCCTCTTGCCTTTGAAAGAAGAGTGGCACTTCTATCTAGACAACCTAAAAGTGAGAAAGTGAAACTCTCTCTCTCTCTCTCTCTTTATTCAATCTCTTCTAAGGAAAAGAGCTCTAGCAGTGGAACTTATTCCACTTTCCTTTTCCCGTTGAAAGAGACTCCTTTGAATCCATTTGCTCTACTCGTCCATAACTGAGAACACATATATAAGCTTTCCATACTTTTTCCTCCCGAAATAGTGGAGAATTATACTCCCATGTGAAGGAAAATTACATTTAAAGGTAGAGGAAATGAATTCCTTATCTATAATATATATTAAGAGATGTTTCCTAAACACAAAATGAGTATATGATACCAATGGTGATAAAATCACCTATCACATTCTCTTATGGAAGAATAAATCTTCCCTAAACTATGAAGGATAACTCCAATCCTAAGGAGATGTCTACTAAGAGCTCTCCTCTGATCCAGTGAGACATGACGCCATGAATGATGAGTCCTTTTCTCCCTGGCCATAGAAGAAGAGTGCTCAAAGGGAAGTCATTTCCACCGTCCCATACCAGTGAAAACTTCTTCCAATTCACGGTACCATACCTACACTAAACCGAATATATATTCCATATATATGTAAAGGAATATATATAGGTGGACTCTAATGAATCTCATATCCTAAAATCATGTAGGTGGACTCAAATGAGTCCCATGTCCGCGAACTAGCATAGTTTGGTTCTAGTCAACAATGTGACAATGGATATCCCCTTTTGTTCCAAACCAACTTGTTCCTAGGTACCAAGACTAGGTCTGAGTACCTCTCTGTAGATCCCAACATACATAATATGTATTGGGTACCCCAACTATTTCTTACTAAGGGATCTATGCTCTGAATCATCGAGCTAGTGCCATATCTCTGGACTTCCTAATCATCACTCGAATCACATAAGCACCCGTCGATGCTATCTCATGAAAACCATCTGTGTGATCCCAACTAATTGGTTTCCTTAGTAGTGTAGCAGAAATGCTTCACTACTTGCTCAAGTGATGTGCATAAGTGAAACTAGTCACTGTTCGGGTATTCCTGATAATACCCCATAGTCTCCTAATCCTACTGTGAGACTTTTGTGAAGATAAGTAAATCTTCTCTACCTTGGAGGTTATCATAAATGCATCTCCTGTGCCTGTATGCAACTTCCTAAAACCTATAGGATTGCTTATGCACATTACTAATGGTGAAGGTGTAGCTCCTTCCCTTAGCAATCCTATGGTCTAAATCCATAAGGGTTATGTGTAGGGATCTTGTTACTACTGAAGTTGCCTTATGTATACTACTATGGTGGTCCTAGGTCCATCAAATACATGCTTACAAGCATGTCTAGGTCTTATTGATGTTTGCAGACAAGTATGTTCCCATGCCATAACATTCTTACCTAAAGGCAAGTGCGTATATAATGTCATGCGGTAAGAAAAATTTCGACAGCATTTCCCCAGGAAATGTAATCCCAAAAAAAATTAACCGTAAGCTAGAGACTCAAGGTCTTCTCCCTCTTTTGTTGGTGCCATACATAGCCTTTCACGGATGTGAGAACAGAACAGTACATTCTTTTGAGGGATCATATGACACCAAGGAAAGTGGAGAACGTGGATAGCTCATGTGCCTCTCAAGCAGAGGTAGTGAGTTCAATTCTAGCGCTCGACAACAGCGATATGTTTCTAAATGGAGCGCAATGCCCAGGGCTTCGTCACCGCTCTGATACCACTTTTGCATCACATGCTTAAACTCTAGCTTCAGCTTCCTCTCGCCTCGGGAACGACTGGCCAACAGCATACACACAGAGGGAAACGATTCACCACCCAGCTGTAACATAATCCTGGTAGGAGATGGTTGAACCACACCCTAAGAGAGAGGATTAGGAAGTAATCCTCAACCATGGCTTTTGGGGCAAGTGGTTAGCCCATCACATTCCTAACCAAGAGGTTGTGAGTTCAATCCCTTACATTGGTATCAGAGCCTAGGAAGTAGGCTTGGGCAAAGTGGAATGACCCAATGGCCTCTAAAAAAGGCGCTTGGGCATCCTCCATGTGAAAGGGTAGGATTTGTGGAAGGCGCGCGTCGATTTCAATGATGGACCTTACAATGATTGGGGTGTATCTCCCAATCCGTAGGTCGGATTGAGGCGTGTAATATACCGTTGGAAAGCTCTCGGAACGAACGTTCCAATGAGCTAGCTTGCAATGTGTGAATTCCTTGGGAATCCTTGGATGGAACTTGATTGAGTACATCCTGCCAGTCCCATAGCTGGTCAGGGTACATCCTGCCAGGGTACATCCAGGGTACATCCTACCAGTCCCATAGCTGGTCAGGGTACATTCCCGAGGGAGTTCAAGGGGGGAAGAATGTAACATAATCCTGGTAGGAGATGGTTGAACCACACCCTAAGAGAGAGGATTAGGAAGTAATCCTCAACCATGGCTTTTGGGGCAAGTGGTTAGCCCATCACATTCCTAACCAAGAGGTTGTGAGTTCAATCCCTTACACCAACCACGTCCAAGCTTCCTGTGATTAATATTATAATATGCTCCTTCTTACTCAATCTTCTACCTTTTAAACTTTCCCATGTGGTAATACACCATGATCTGCCATAGGCCATGATGTGAATAACCCATGATGTGACAAGGACTCATGAATTCTTGCATTGTTCTGCCTAAAAGCACATGGATTTCCCTCTTAGTTCCTCAGTTCCTGTCTGAAACCACCCATAGATTGTCTAAAGGAACCCACAGGAGTATCACTACAATGATACAAGCAACAAAGATTGCATTGCACATAGAAGATAACAAATATTAGCTGATTCAGGCTCCGGAAATTTTTCTCGTATTCAGACACAATTGTAGTTCATTGATGCCGATTGCTTGAAATATATCATCACTAGACTGGCATGTGCTTTTGTCTTCTTCTTCCTTCTTTTGTGCATGTCTTTTTCTCTTTGTCTTCCTTCTTTTGTGCAGAAGGTTGTTGTACTCCTGACGGCTGTCAGTAGCGCATCTGACACTCTATTTTGCATGTAATTTTGTCTCTCTAGGAAATTAGGAATGCTTCTAGATTGCTCTCCTAGAGTCCTAGCATTCTTCCACTATGGATAGCTCTCTCTAGAGTCTAGGGGCTCTCTCTGAGCATGATTCTGATGATATTCTGAACCAAATTTATATCACATGAACTCTACCTCGAACTGAACTCTCATCATTGAAGTATGAAGATTTACTTGACTCACTATCTTTCTCCTGAATCCTGGGCCCCGGCCCCCCTTCTATCTTTAACTACACATAGATGTCTTCTTTTTTGGTTTCACTTCCTCTAATTACCGTTCCTTAAATAGCTAAGCTGTCCTCCTCTGATAGTTGGCCAATGGCCACTGCCATTCCTTATTTTCTTTGTAGATTCCCTTTTTCTTTCGAGAGAACAAGGAAAAGATAATATTAAGGAAGGAAAGTAGACATTGTACAAAGGGCGGGATATGCACCCCACCTCTCTAGAGAGAGGAACTACAGATTACAAACCATGATGAATCTCAAAGGGTAGTATAGCTCTAGCAACATACATTTCCATCTCGAATAGGGGACGAAGGAGACAATTTCAAACTTAGATAAATCTCTAGAGGGACACTCTTTAATGGCGGATATACATTCACAACCGGAGAGGTAAAGATCTTGACGAAGGTAGTGCAGAGCGACATTCACGTTCCATTTGGAGTTGAAGATAGCAAGATTCCTACATCTCCAAATATGCCAAAGGATAATGCTCCTCCACACATTCTAGAGGACCAGATCCAAATCCACACAACAGCCAAGCAAAACTTACAAGGCAGTAAGAGGCCCTCTATTTTTGAGGGTAAGAATTTGATCGAGAACTTCCCAAGACTTCTTGGCAATGACACAGTTCATGAAGAGATGGGGTAAATCTTCCCCATTGCCATAATGTGTACAATTTCCTGCACTAATATTAACCTTTTGGGCACGCTTTCCGACCCACAATCCATTATGTATGATGAGCCATTGGAGCACAGAGTGTTTGTTGCATTTTGGGAAGGCCCAAAGACACTTGAAACGATATCTCCATTGAGATGAAGTTCATTTAACTTTCCATCTCTGATTAAGCTTGTCCTTGATTTCTTCAACAGAACCTTTGATCTTTTTAAAGTTTTGGAGAATGATCTTGGTGACGTCTTCGAGCTTGGTGGCTTTGTCAGAGCAGATGGCAAGCACATCCCTTAGCAGCTCAGCTTTCTTTTTCAGGACCTTCTTGCATCCAAGAGAGAGGTTAGTTAAACCATCTATACAATTGTCGGTGAGAAGGTTGTCTTGAGCCAGGAAGTTGCTCCAAGCGTGGAAGCTGGCCTTGGCACACTTATGCTCCTTCATGGCGAGGGGATCATCATTCCTGAGAGCAAGCCACCCGAACCAAGGAGATTCTGATGGCTTGCATGTCCTTTACTCATTGGCATCGTGGACTTCTTCTAATGCATTCCTTTCATACTAAAAACTTGGGGGGGGGGGGGGGTGGGGGGGTTCCTTTGTGTTTTAAATTTTATTATCACGTTTTATTGCTCCTAGCGGCTCTTCAATGTCTTAAATACTCAATCTAGTTTTCGAAAAGGCACGCTTGATCTCTTTTGTAGAAAGTGTATTTCCCTTGAGTACTTTGCAAAGCTAAGTACATGTACCTCATGGTCTTGCTCTTTGCTTTGAGCAAATCATGATATCACTATAAAAATGAAAAACAAAGAATGATCCATGTAGCGACGAAGTATGCCTTGCATCAATTCATTGAAATGTGTTGTGGCATGAGTGAGACCAAAGGACACAATTGTGTCAAACTGTTGTCTTCACAATATCTCTCTCTTTGATTTTAATCATGTTGTACATGTAACTTATCAATCTTGATATGATTCCTCCAACTAAGGGACCAAATTTGGTCTCATCAATGCTTGGATGAGCATCTTGTTCTTAATTGTCAAAGCATTAAGAGCTCTATAGGCAAAGCATAAACTAAGAGAACCATCTTTCTTTTTCTGGAGCAATATAGGTGCATATTTCTTGATAGAATGTAACCTTCATCCAACAAGTCCATAATTGCTCCTTGATTTCCTTTGTCTCTACAAAAGTTACTTTATACAAGGTTTAGAAGTCGAGGACTTCTTTGCATGAACGCATTATCTCATAATCTAGTTTTTTTTTCCTTTGGATCCATCTTGATCAATTCATCAAGAAATATATCTTCAAAGTCTAGAACAAACTTTGGTCTTCCCAAGCTGGTTTTCCATAGCCTTATTGAGTCATAAGACATATCTTATAATATCACTTTGAAGCAAAGTAGTCAGTATTACCAACACAGAACCATCTTTGAAAATAGAGATACATAATGTAACTATGCATCAATCATTTGATTCGAAAAGTAAGAAATATGTTGACACAATATGTTTGGGACTTGGTTCTAGCTAACCAATCCAACCCAAGTATTTCTTGCAGAGAACTATCTTTGAAAATAGAGATACATAATGTAACCATGCATCAATCATTTTATTTGAAAATTAAGAAATATGTTGAAACAATATGTTTAGGACTTGGTTCTAGCTAACCGATCCAACCCAAGTATTTCTTGCAAATTTCCGATTGGTAGAATCCAAAATTTTATTACAAGATGGTATCAATGCAATCTTATTTGATTACTCCCTATAAACTCTCGATTAATAAATTATTTTCCTTTTGATACTTGTAGTAATGAGGAATAATGAGAGGTTTTAATTTATTGTTACTTGAGATGTGATGAAAGAATGATTTTAACCATTATCCACTAAGCTCAAGCTTCCCCTAGTGGAACCTCAACCAAGGTAGCAAGGCTTAGCAATGACATGATTTATAACTTTAAGATTATCCTTTGAGAATCAGATGAGTACAATGAAGAAAAGGCCCATCTTCATATGTTTCAAATTAGAGTAATTTAAAACATATAGTTCTTCCAAGTGCTCTTTGAGTAGTAGAATTGTAAGTCATTGATAGACTTGGGGATTCTTCTTGCCTTCTTGGACATTGGAGTCTATTCTTGAGATTGAAAGCTTACTTTAACTCACAACTAACTAACCTCAATGATGACTTGGCTTTAGCGTAAGCATCCTTGGACTCTATTCTTGAGATTGAAAGCTTACTTTAACTCACAATTCACTAACCTCAATGATGACTTGGCTTTTGCATAAGCATCCTATAGTGAGGTAGGTGCTAAAGCAAGCATATGATCACTAACAAGAGGTGATAACTAAGAAGAGGTTAAATTCCTTGAAATAAAATGAATGACTTGTTGGATTGACAAACTTGGGGCATAGTGTAAAAGAGTAGCAAACTTGAAAAGTCATTGATTGATTGATTGTAACGTATGTGTGAGCAAAGAAGAAAAAAACGTTCTCCCTATATGAATAATGGGACGAGGATAAGTGTATTTGTTAGATAGATACATTATATCCTCCCAAGAGTGAAGTGCAAGGGCACTAGACATTGGGAGAGGACATTTCAAATTTCAAGTCTATCAATTTCACTTGTACAAGTTCCATTGTGTACAAGGCACATCACCGTGAAAAATTTCAGAACCACTTTCTAATTCAACAAAATACAAATGTTGTCTAGATGATCACATCCTCAGCCGCAAGGCCTTGCTTTTCCTACATCCAAGGAGACTCAATTCCGTTTCTTATTGAACACTTATGTACGTGCCGAGTGGTTGTCACTGTAGGCAGCAACGTGTAAATTTCAATATACAGCACACTATAGTTGCGAAATTGGTTTATAGTTCAATCTTGTATGATAATGGTATTATTTTAGAAAGAACAAACAAGAATAACATATTTGAAATTCTGTTATTTTACAATGGTCACTTCAAGAGCACAATGAATACGTATTCAGCTCCACAGCTGGAGGAAGAATGCGTATGCATTAATGCGGAATACCGAAAGCATACACAGAATCACCCTTTGTCCCACCATAAAAAGTGCCCACATTGGTACTAGCTCCACACCCATATGCATCCACCTGATATGGAGACACCACCAAAAACGGTTGCATTCGTGGTAGCATTCCACAAGATTGCGCCAGAACGAGCGTCCAATGCAAACACGGTTCCATTTTTTATCCATCGAGGTGCCGAAAACAACGTCAGAGTTCGCAAAACTTGTCGGCCCTATTGCTGGCATTAGTGTTGGACTAGGTGTGGAGTCTGGACCAAATGACCTCCCCTGTGCTTGCTTGGATTCCTGACCAGCCTCCTGTTGTTATGTTGTTTGTATCATGCACAAGTGTCGAGTTCTTATGGCGAGAATTGGGAACGTTGACAAAGATTATTTCACCATCAGTTGTCGTGCCCCAGATTTGACCACCCCCACCTCCTGGTCCAATCGCCTGCATTGAATATGCTTTCAGCTCTAGCTCTAATAAGCATTCAATATTCTTAACAGATGGTGGGGGTGCTATCAAACCAAAATGCTCTGCTATGAGGGCTAGGGTTTTTGCTCTCTATGAGTGCCGCTAGGGTTTGAGATTCGTGAACAGCGTTCTGTCTTCGAGCCCCCCGTGAGGGGGGTTCCATCCTTTTGTCTTGTGCTGGGCCTTCAGCTCTTTGGAGGCATGGCGTCACAAGACGCCCTAAGGGATGGGCTGGCTGGCCCCTCTGCTCTGCATGATGGGATGACAGGTATGGTTAACGCGTTGGTGAACCGAGTCTTCGACGCATGTGGAACTAATCCAGGAGGTGTGAGGAACAACACGAATACTCGAAATCAATTGGATTATTAGGTAATTCCTAACCCCAAGGACTCTTATCAAAGACAAGGTGGACTTACATATGTGAATGTTGTTCAAGCCCCTCAACAAGCGCCATTCTCTATATTCAATGTTCAAGGACTACCAGGTATGCCCTACCCTCAAACTGAGTCTAGAGATGTCAAAGGTAAGGAGAAGGTAGAGATGGGGGGTGAAGATGATAGGGATAACCTTCATCATGGACATGTTCACTCTATTAACCTGGAATCTGATGCTGAAGATAATGATGACTGTACGCTGGTCATTGAGAGTACATCATTGGAGAACTCGAATAATCATTTGTTTGAAAAGGTTGTGATAGGACTTTCTCACGGTCCTCGTCCTACTCAAGAAACATTAAAAATTGGATGAAGGTCAACTGGGAGAGTAGAGGGCTGTTTGCTAGACATATTTAGTATCTGCCTAATAATTATTTCCTTTTCTTTTTTGAAGATGCTCATAATGCCATGCAAGTGATAGCTGAAGGTCATTGGATTATCAAGAACACTCCTATTTCATTTTTTAAATGGTTTCCAGGGCTCAACCCTAGAGGAGCTAAACCTACTAAGGTGCCTCTCTGGATAGAATTTCCTGATTTGCCTATTGAGTTCTATCCTTGGATAGAACAATTGGGCAGGCTAATTGGTAAAGTTCTTGGACAGAGACCTAGAAATGGTGTTAATCCTAAATGGGATCCTCAATTGCTAATTGAAGTGGATATCTCTAAGAGCATTAAACATGTTCTAGTGCTTAAAAACTCTGAAGGGTATAAACTGCATGAACAAAAATTTTATTATAAAAACCTTCCTAATGCCTGTTTTCATTGCTACAAGCAGGGTCATTTGATTAAAGACTGCCCGGTTCTGATGAGCAATCAAACTAAGGACAATAAAGGTGAGAACTGGCAAAAACAGGCACCAATCTCTCTTAAAGAAGAGCAACCTAGGGAAGAACAATGGAACAAAAAGATTCCAAACAAAAATAGAAGGAGGCCACTCCATCAGGGTCTGAAACCTGAAGTTTTGGTAAAAGAGATAAGTAATCCTTTTCAGGTGCTTGATGATTCTAGTAATGAAGTATCAGATTCTTCAAGATATGCAGGTAAAACAACGGTATTGTTACAGAAAACAAAGAAAAGGTAAAGCAAAGGGTTGAGGAAGGCTCGACCACTATTGGTAAGAAAGGCAGTCTTAAACCTTCCTCCAACTCTGGTAACTCCTCCAACTCTCATTTTTCAGAAGATGATGAATTCAATATCATGTAGTTTGCTGATAAGTTTTTATAGATCAATTGAATAAAAGTGATGAGGAAGGTTTGTTACACGTTGAAATGGGGTTTGTAGGAGGGACTGATGTTTCTATGTCCGTAATCAAGACTGCAAGTCCTACTTCTAAGGAAAAGGTCAAAACAAAAAGGAAAGATATGGTCAAATCATCTAACTCGGCTGTCAGCTTGTCAAGAATCATAAAAAGTAATTGTGTGGTCTATTTTTGCCTTTTTCTTCTATGGATAGCATTAAAATCCTATCTCTTAATACAAAAGGTCTTTTTGACTCTGTTAGAGGTAAAATTATTAACAATTGGCTAAAAGATTCTTCCTTAGTGCCTGACTTCATCTGTCTGCAGGAGATTAAAGCTGGTGGGTTTTAGCTCATGACCAATCTTAAGATTGTTTCTAACTAGTCCAATTGGTATCACACCAACCACAATGGTAAACGTGGTGCTGCTATTGGTATCAACTCTAGTCTTAATCAGTTTGTTGAGAAAGATATTTCCAGTGACACCAACCAATGGGTTGCTTTGAAGTGCAGAGAACCTCTGAATTTTACTATTGTGTGTGTTAATGCTGCTAACAATCCTTTGGACAGGACTAAGTGCTAGGAAGAGATTGGTAAGATTAATGGGGACATCATTTTAACTGGTGATTTTAACATGGTCACTAACTCTGAAGATAGAACTGGCAATAGCAACAATGTTGTTGCTGGGGTGAAAAAAAATAGCTGGTTTAATCTTATCGATAATCATAATCTCTGTGACCTCTCTGCTAGTACAGGTCATACTTGGAATAACAGAAGTATTAAGAATTTGTTGTCTGCGAGACTGAACAGGTTTTATAATAATTCTTCTGGACATCAAGACCTCTGGAATTGCAGTTGTGATACTGACACTTCTCTCCATCTTTCTGATCATGCTCCCCTCATGATCAGGTTATTTAGTAATAACCCTACCTATAGGCTGACTGGCCTCATCTCGATATATCCCTTCTTAAGGTTCTTATTGTTAAAGAGAAGATCAATAATATCTTTAAAACTCACTTTATCAAGGGATGATCCCCCTTCAAGGCTTGGGAGGAGTCTATTAGAGATGTTCAACATGTTCTTACCTCCTTCAAGAGAAAAGCCAATGTTATCAAGTACAATAGAAGAATGATGCTTATCAAAGAGATAGATAATATTGATAGCTCTAATTTATGTATCAATATTAAGAGACAGAAGATCCTTGAACTTCAGGAAAAAGTGAGGTATGAAGATTATCGTCTTGCTTGTGGTGCCCTTGCCACGTCTAGAGAGTTCTAGGCTGGTAACGTTGACAAACCTAATAAGCATATGTATGAGATTATGAGGGAAAAAAAAGCTAGATATTTTATTCCTTTGCTTAAGAAAAGTGATGGGGATTATGCTTCCTATATGAAGGAGAAGTTACAGGAGGCTGTTAGCTTCTTGAACAATGTTTTCTCTATGCCTCCCAAGAGAGGGGAGCACATCTGGAGTGCAAGAGCCACCATTGCTCAAAAAAGGAAGAAAATGATTCCTCCTGGCTTGGTCTCTCCTTGATCTCCCCCTCTCTGCTGGTGAGGTTAGAGAAACCATAATTAAATTGAAACCCTGTAAGTATCCTGGTCATGATGGTATCCCTAATGAATTTTTTCAAGAATTTAAAGAGGTGCTTGTGCCCATAATTCTTTGGATCTGGCAAGAAGCCATAGGAAGAGGATATCTTTCTACTTTCATCAATACTAGGGTTATTAAGTTGATTCATAAAAGAGGATCTAAGGATGATCTTAACAATTGGAGACCCCCTCCCTTGCTAGAAGGCTGAGCCCCCTAATGGATAGTATCATCCTCCCTGAGAAAAAAGGCTTTATTAAAGGTAGATTTATTCTAGATGCTATTATTTCCATCTAGGAAGGATTAGACTTTACCAAAGAGAAGAACATTGAGGCTTTCTTTTTTTAAGATTGATTTTGACAAAGCTTATGATAGAATTGAGTGGGATTTTATTCTTCAATCCCTTCATGATATTGGAGTTGGTAGGAATTTTATAAGATTCACTAGCACCCTTTTTGGAAATGCTCACTCCAAAGTAGCTATGAATGGTCATCTTTCCTCCCCCTTCAAACTTTGTAGATCTATTAGACAAGGTTGTCCTTTGGCTCCTCTCCTGTTTGCTATCACTAGTGATGCTCTTGGCTGGCTAGTTAGGGACTGCATCAATCGAGGTACCATTAAAGGCATGGAGATTCCCCTAGCCCACTCTCACCTCTGTCTTCAAATGTTTGCTGATGATACTAACCTTGTTATGAGAGCTCATGATGATTTTGCTTTTAATTTTTTAAATATTCTAAATACTTTTTGCATTGCTAGTGGTTCTATTGTTAATCATAATAAAATTGGATTTTTCGCTACTAATGGTGATGTTCCTGATTGTGTCAAGAATGCAGGATGTGATATCATTAAAAAAGGTAAAGTGTTCAAGCTTCTAGGTATTCCTATGGGTTTTGAAATCTCCAATGATCAAAGATGGAGTTGGGTTTTAGATAAATTCAGACTTAAGGTTTTCAAGTGGATGGCTATGCATTCTAACATGTCTCAAAGAATATTTGTTTTGAAACATTACATTCTTCCGTATCTAACCTATTTTTTGGCCTACTGGATGCCTACCAAAAAGCAGTTGTGTCAAGCAATTTCTCTGGCCAGAAGATTTTTGTGGGGTTGTTCCAAAATTCCTAAAGTTTCCTGGAAGATATGTCGCATGAAGAAATCTGAGGGTGGGCTAGGTTTGATTTGTTCCACTCGAATGGCTACACAGATGGCTGCCAAATGGATCCTTAGATCTGTCTCATCTGATGATTTTTGGGCCTGCCTGATTAAAAGAAATGTCAATAAATTCTGCTTGAAAAATAATAAAAGCTGATCTTCCTTTAATCTTTGGGATGTTGTGATTTCTCCTGTCATGTTTGTTCCCAAAGGTAGTTTACTTGTTTGTAATTTTTGGAGGGCTTGGATGAAGCTCAAAGAATGTTATAAATTGCCTATTTGGTTTGCTAAAATTTGCTCCTTCTTACTACAGGATTCAATGTGGATTGGTTGGTTTGTTACTTTTAAAAATTCCCCCCTCCCCATCAGATGGAATAAATGTAAAAAAGGAGGGTTTGTTAAATGGCATGACTTGTACAGGGATGGACTCGTGATGGATGACAGATATATTATGAGCATTAATTCTTTGTCTCTGCCTTGTAAACACATAATTAAAGACAGGAAGCAGCAGCTGTTGAGTTGGCTTGAAGACAATCTGTAGGAGAAGGATGTCATTCTTTCATAGGTGGCCAAGGACATGTATGTTAATTTCAAAAGTTCCTACAGCAGCATCAAGGACATTTGTGGGAGATTGAACAAGAAGTGGAACCTTTCCTGGTCTGCCCAACAATGGAGATACATGTTTCAATGCAATGGGGCTTTCCCTATTGGTAACAAGCAATCTTGTCTGTTGTGGCTTATTCTTCACAAGGGAATCTAGACAGGCAGTAAAGCTAGAAAGTATAAAATTGATGCAAGACTGTGCAAACTCTGTGGCAAGGAAGAAGATGAGGAACATCTTTTCTTCAAATGCAAAGGAACCACAAGATTCGGGAATGTTATTTACCTCTACTACAAATTTGCTGGTTTGAACACCCCTGGTTATAGAGCTTTGCTTATTGGTGATTCTAATAAGATGGACATTGCCTTGTGGCAAATGCTAAGAGCTCACATTATCTGGGCTATATGGAAGAACATGAACAATAAACTTTTTTAAAGAAACTGTAAAGATTTCCTTTACTTCTGTCTTGTGGGCATAAGAAGATTATTGGATCTCTGCATTAGGTCTAGCCTAAGTGGACAATTGCTGGAATGAGACCCTCGTTCTGTCTTTAAAAACTATCCTTGTAATACCTGGAGAAGGAAGTTGCTTCAGATACAATCCAAGGATAGAGATAACATGATCAGTTTTATTAACCTCTATATTGAGGGATATTTGATGTAATGTTGTAATGGCCCCCTAAGGCCTTTTTTGCCCTGGTCTACACTCCCTAATTATGGGAGGTCTTTTGTAACTTCTCTTTTTCCGGCATCAATTTTATAATTTCTGTTTTCTGATATATATATTCTTAATAGATATCTACATCGATATGGAACAAACATAAGCATAAACCGTCGGAGCCCGTGTAGCCTAGTGGCTGATGCCTTGAAGTTGTGGGAGGAAGTCTAGCCTAGTGGCTGATCCCTTGAAGTTGTGAGAGGAAGTCATGAGTTCAAGTCTTGACTGGACATGTCCATGAGATTCTCATGATGGGTGCTCTACCTTACGAGGTTGGGTGTGTGAGTGTGTATTTCCAATTCATTGTACTCTCAAAAAAAAGAAAACATAAGCATAAATGCAGAAAAATTTGAAAGCAATAAATCTTCCTTTGCTTCTTGATGAAGTTCTCAATGGACACGGCATATTCTAGAGTGAAGATGTTTATGTTGGACACCACAACTACACACAAATAGATCCACTTTCCATGGAAAAAGTGTAAAACCTTGCACTTTTTTGTTAATATGTATGAACAAAAAGAAGCCAATCCTAGAAAATCTAATGTCATATTGTGCATTGAAATGATGAAACACTTACCGAGCTCCAAACAAGGGCACCAGTGTCCCGGTCCATAGCCCACAAATAGCTACTCTTCTCTGCTGCAACAACAACATCTCGATTGGTACGTGACATGTTAATCCAAGAGCAAACAACGATAAGGCGGAAAGCTAGGGTTTGCATGTTCTGAAGCCAAGCTCTCGTCCTTTGTTGCCCATGAGGGGCTCCTCGTCCAGCTCTGGCGCGGTCCCTCTCTCCCTCCCCTTTCTCAGTCGTCCCTTTAGTGGAGGCATGGCACTACATGAGGCCTTACGGAATGGCATTACTGCCATCGACTACAATGTTCAGAGACCGCCTGCCTTGTCGCTTCCTGCATGTCCTTCGCATCGGGCTTCTGGGCAGCTAGTAGACGAAGGTCCTCTGAGGTTGCTCCCTGCTGGAAATAACTCCCCCTTTAACATGCAGGTAAGTTCTGGTTTGGTTCAGTCGCTGCATAGTCATACTAATCTCCAAGTTTTAGAGAATGATGCTCTGGCTACAAGATCATACGTAGAAGCCGCTGTTGACACCTCTCCAGGTCTGTTCTCATTGTTCAATACACCGGTGTCTTCAGGTAAGTCCATTCCCCCTCGCTCATCGACTGACAAGGGCAATCAGAAGATGGATTCTTCTGAAGCTCTAAATCCGGATATCTATAGTGGGGAACACTCTAATAAGATCAACCTAGACTTGATATGATAGATAAGGATGACTCCACACTTATCATTGATAGGAATTCGATAAATGACTGGCATAACCAGCTTTATGACAAGGTAGTTGTGGGACTTTGCCATGGTCCTAGACCTCCACACGAAACTCTTAAGTACTGGCTTAAAGTTAATTGGGAAAACAAAGGACTACATGTTAAACACGTTCAGAACCTCCCTAATAACTACTATCTATTTTTCTTTGATGATGCGAATAGTGCTATCCAGCTTTTGGCAGAAGGGCGCTGGTTAATAAGAAATACCCCTATGTCTTTTTTTCATTGGCATCCTGGCTTCAATCCAAGAGGACAAAAGCCCACAAAAATCCCAGTCTGGATAGAATTTAGTGATCTCCCCCTTGAGTTTTACCCCTGGATTGAACATATTGGTAACCTTCTGGGCAAGGTCCTTGGACAAAAGCCTAGAAGTAACTTTAACCCCAAATGGGACCCCCAAATATTGGTAGAGCTAGATTTTGCTCAAGAGTTAAAACGGTCAGTGATCCTCAAGGACTCTGACGGGTGCTTTCTTCATGAACAGAGTGTTCTATACAAAAGCTTACCTAATGCTTGTTTCAACTATTTTAATCAGGGTCATTTTATCAAAGATTGCCCTATGATTTCAATAAAAAAAGGCTCGGATGTGCCTACACCTAAGCCAGAGGTAAAGGCTTCAGGTAAGAAAGAAGATGGCCCCACTGAATCGAGCTTCAAAAAAGTAGTCCACAAAGGTAGAAGAAAAGGTCCGGTTCTTAACAACAGCTCCCCCCATCTTGAAAAGGTAAGCAACCCTTTTAGCATTTTGGAAGAATGTTTAGACTCAGACCACACAACTATGGAGGTGGAAATTTTGTCTGGTAAAGCCAGCATTGACCCCACACCTAAAGCTTTTGAACAACAGTCTAATATCCCCCCAATGGTCCCCCAAAGTTCCCCCAACGTTTTAGACAAATGTAGTAACTCTTCGATGGATGATGTCATAGTAAATGAACGTGGGACAGAAGACCTCTTGTTTGCTGAACAGCTCAACAAATTTGATAGTGACAGTCAGGAAGATTTCCAAATGCAGAACTGTAACCCCAATGTTTCAGTACCACGACGTGATAGTCCAATTAAGGACAGTAAAGGGAAAAGCAAAAGGAAAGATTCAGTAAGGGTTTCAGGGGCTGGAGTAGTTCTCATGGATTCCCTTAAATTTGTGTCCTTCAACTCTAAGGGTCTAACCGACCCAGTGAGGTGTAAAGCCATTTCCAACTCGCTGAAAGATTCTTCATTAAATGCTGACTTGCTTTGTCTTCAGGAACTAAAGGTTTCGGGTTTTGATCTCTAGGCCAACTTGCAAATTATTTCTAGCAGTCATGCCTGGTCCAGCACTCAACACCCTAAAGGAAGGGGTGGAGCTACCATTGGTATTTCTAATTCTATTAAGCATCTGGTTGATAAATGTTTAATCAGCCCCTCTCAGTAGTGGGTTGCCATTAAGTGTTTGGAACCGCTCAATTCTACTATTGTGAATGTCTATGCTTCTAATCATTCCAATGATAGAATCAGGTGCTGGAATGAGCTAAGTACTCTCTCAGGTAATATTATTCTTACTGGAGACTTTAATATGGTTATCAACAGTTCTTATAGATTAGGTAATGAGCACAACATCCTTCAAGGCAGTGAAAAGGTATGTTGGTACAACATGATCAATAACCTAAACCTCGTTGACTGTTTCCCTAATATCCGATTTACCTGGAGTAATAGAAGTCTTAATTTATCTGCTAGACTAGATCATTTTTACATGAATAATAACGACTCAAGGAACTGTGGCATTACGTGTCACAAGGACTCTACTTTTCAATTGTTTGATCACATGCCGCTCATTATTAATATTTTCAATAACTCCCCTAATTATAGGGCTGGATGGCCCCATATGGGCATCTCTTTTTTAAAACTTCCTTGCGTGAAGGAAAAAACGAAGGAGATTCTGTTTTACCATTTCTATAGAAGTGGTTCCTCCCCCTTTGTTGCTTGGGAGAAATCTGTTACAGATATCCAAGCCCTCTTCACGGGTCTCAAGTCCAAAGCCAAGAAGATCACGTCCCATAGAAGAATGATGATCTATAAAGAGTTAGAAAGCCTTGAGGACTCCAACATGGACCAATCTAGTAAGTTTCTGAAGATCCTTGAGCTTAAGGAAAGACTAAAATATGAAGATTACATTCATGCTAAGGGTGCTCTTGCTACATCCAGAGAATTCTTGGCTGGTATGGTTGATAAACCCAGCAGACACATGTTTGATATTTTGAAAAAGAAAAAGGCTAGGAACTTTGTCCCCATGTTGAGGAAAAGGTCTAGTAACTTGGCCACTACCATGAGTGAGAACTTGCAAGAGGCTGTGTCCTTTTTTACCAATGTTTTCTCTATGCCTCCCAAGAGAGGGGATGGCATCTAGAGAGATAGGGCCTTCATTGTTTTAAAGAGAAAAAAGATGATCTCTCAGTCATTGGCCTCTATCCTGGATAGGCCCCTTTTTGCTGGTGAGGTTAGAGAAACCATTAGTAAGTTGAAGCCCAGCAAGTCTCCTAGCTTTGATGGTTTGCCTAACAAATTTTTCCAAGAACTTGTTGATGTTATGGTGCCCATTATTCTCTTGATATGGCAAGAGGCTATTAGCAGGGGTGCTCTCTCTTCTTATATCAATTCTGGAATTATAAAGTTGATACACAAGAAAGGATCTAAGGAAGACCTTCATAATTGGAGGCCTATCTCTTGTCTGACTTCTATTTACAAAATCTTTGCCTCTTCTTTGGCTAGAAGACTCAGTCCCATTATGGACCTGATCATTCTCCCTTAGCAGAAAGGTTTTATCAAAGGGAAGTTTATCCTTGATGCTATCATCTCATTATGGGAAGGTATGGAATTTGCCAAGGAGCTTAACATTGACACCTTTTTCTTTAAAGTGGATTTTGACAAGGCTTATGACAGAGTTGAATGGGATTTCATACTGCAATCCCTTCATGATATAGGTGCTGGTAAAAAGCTCATTAAGTACATAAGTATTTCATTTGGCAATGCTAACTCCCGTGCTTGCTCTAGCCAGGAGATTCCTGTGGGGTGGCACTTCTCTGTCTAGCGAAATCTCAAAAGTTGCCTGGAATACTTGCTGCTTGAAAAAAGAGGAGGGGGGCCTTGGTCTTACTTGCCCCTCCCACATGGCTACTCAAATGGTAGCCAAGTGGATTGTGAGGGTCTCTGGGAGCACTGACTTTTGAGCTTGCCTCATTAAGAGGAACATTCATACCTTCCATATCAAAGGCCAAAAAAATTGGAGAAATCATGGACTTTGGGACACCATTTCCTCCCCCTTTGTTTTTATTCCTAAGGGCAGTCCCTTGGTGTGCTCCCTCTGGAATGCTTGGATGAAAACAAAATTAAACTATAAGATCCCTAATCTTTTCACTAATAATCTTTCCTTTCTGCTGCAGGACTCCATCTGGCTTGGATGGTTCTCTGACTATAACCAAGTTACCCTATCTATTAGACAAAACAAATGCAGAAAATTTGGTTTCTCCAACTGCGCCTCATTGTGTGGAGATAACCACATTCTAAATTCAGAAGTTATAATGCCTAATGTTTCTGTCATTGTTGCGTGCAGAAACTTACTAGTGGACAAAAGGACTTGGCTGGAGCAGAAGATGTCGTCCTTCCTCTTTCACAAGTGGATATCCATCTCTGTGGTGGCTGAAGATATGTACAAAAAATTTAAGAGCCACATCATTAGGATTCAGACCATTGTGCCAAAGCTTAACAAAAAGTGGAAGATCCAGTGGTCAGCTCATCAGTTGAAATTCAGATTCAAAATGCTCTGGCCCTTCCCCAAAGCTACTAAACACTCATGTCTACTCTGGCTTATTCTTCACTAGGGCATTTGGACTGGCAGTAAGGCCAAGGATCTCCTCATCAGCTCTGGAGAATGCCCTTATTGTGGTTGTCTGGAAGATCTCCAACATTTATTTATGTCCTGCCATGCTGCCAAGAGTCTTTGGTATTTTATCAATTGTTATTGCACTAGTCTGGGTCTCCCCCCCCCCCCCCCCCCACCTTCAAGAATATCCTCGTGGGTGAAGCTGGTGGTTTTGACTCTGGGTTATGGCAAGTCTTAAGATCCACTATCCTTTGGTACATATGGAGGAGAAGAAACCAAAAAATCTTCTCCAACTCTAGTAAGGATTTCAAGTATGAGTGTATCCAGTCTATTAAATCTGTATCCAGAGATTGTAAAAATAGGATGACCCTTGTTCCCAACGATATCAAGGAGCTTCATGATATTTTTAAGTCCTTACCCTATCAGAAGTGGAAAAATAAGTTTTTTTCATTATACTCTGCAAGAAAGCTAAGTTTATTGATGTTCGTAGAAAACATCATGTAATGCTACCCGTCAATCGGGTTTTGTACTCTCTTCTTTCCTTTAATTAATCTCTTTATGTGTTGTCTCAAAAAAAAAAAAAACATCTCGCTTGGTACCATTGCCATAGTCGAGTACAATAAGCGAGAGACAATCGCTGAAATCAAAGTCAGGATTCGGCCCCACAGGACAATTCGGACTTGGGTTGGTACCACAAGCAGAAACCCATGCATCGTATCCTCCAAGTTCATGGTACCATTTGATATCTCCGGTATCAATGTCAAGAGCTAGTATCGATTCTTCTTGGTTGTCTGGCTCAATGCACGGATTAGGGACATCTTTGACTGTCTTATTGTTCTGTTCTTCTTGACAAGCCGCAATCTCTGGAGGCACACTGTATAGATTGCCAGTCTCTATGCAGACTAGCTTACGGGCAACATCGATTGAGGGACTACTTCCCCAAATGGGTGCCCCAGAATAGAGATTCTGACTGCCATTATTGTCCGGTAGCATCCTTGTCCTCCACACTGTGTCCCCAGTTTCTGCATCAAGCTTCAAAAAGCTCCCTTGGAAAGTACAGCATTGATCAGGAAAGTTCTCCTCTACAGATGAGGTGTCGACAATATAGAATCCTGTGCATTGCACAAACTTAAAACTCTCAGGTACGAGTGAGAGAAAGCTCCAGGATCTATTAAAGCAAGGTTCTCTATGTAATTGATTCATGACATTACTAAATCATAACTCATTTAGAATGGGGACGGATTAGAAGATGAGTTATGCCAATGATTTCCTTTTGATATTCGCATACAAAACAGCCCTAACCCTGTAGCGGCAATAGATCTGTTAACGGATGCAGTACCTTATGTATAATTGCCAATATCATGCCAGTTGTGTGCTTGATCTTGTTGTTCGGACCTGTGTCATATACGCGTGTGTGTGTGTGTGTGTGTCCGCGCGCATGCTTCTAGCTCCCCCCCTCGTTGCGAATCCTATGAGTGGATAACAAGCCAGAATCCTATGAGTGGATAACAAGCCAGAATCCTATGAGTGGATAACCCCTGCTTTGTGAGATACGAGAGTACTATGCCCATTCATTTGTACACTGTTCTTTCAAAGTTAAATCTCGGGGAGTAGGTGCTTGCGGAACCTCTATTTAAAAAAAAAAAAAAAAATAATTGTTCTCCTTTGTTATACAGCAAGAAGATGCAATAGCATCGATATCCTTCTTTTTTGGTTTCTCTTCCCCTGGTTACCGTTCCTCAAATAGCTAAGCCGTCCTCCTCTGATAGTTGGCCACTGCCATTCCTTGTTTCCTTTATAGACTGCCTTTGATGGCTTGCATGTCCTTTACTCATTGTGGCATCGTGGACTTCTTCTAATGCATTCCTATCATACTAAAAACTTGCCGGGGGGGGGGGGGGGGGGGGGGGGGGGGGGGGAGTGTTTCCGTGCTTGATCTCTTTTGTAGAAAGTGTATTTCCCTTGAGTACTTTTCAAAGCTAAGTACATGTACTTCATGGTCTTGCTCCTTGCTTTGAGGAAATCATGATATCACTATAAAAATAAAAAACAAAGAATGATCAAAGTAGCGATGAAATATGCGTTGCATCAATTGATTGAAATGTGTTGGGCATTAGTGAGACCAAAGGACATAATTGTGTCAAACTGTTGTCTTCATAATATCGTCCTCTTTGATTTTAATCATGTTGTACTTATAACTTATCAATCTTGACCAATATGGCTCCTCCAACTAAGGGACCAAAGAGCTCATCAATGCTTGGATGAGCATCTTGTTGTAAATGGTCAAAGCATTAAGAGCTCTATAGTCAGAGCATAATCTAAGAGAACCATCTTTCTTTTTCTGGCGCAATATAGAATGTAACCTTGATCCAACAAGTCCATAATTGGTCTTTGATTTCCTTTATCTCTACAAAAGTTAGTCTATACAAGATTTAGAAGTCGGGACACTTCTTGGTATGAACGCAATCTCATAATCTAGTTTTTTTCTTTGGATCCATTTTCATCATTTCATCAAGAAATATATTTTCAAAGTCTAGAACAAACTTTGGTTCTTCCCCAGCTGGTTTTCCATAGCCTTATTGATTCATAAGTATATCTTATACTATCACTTTGAAGCAAAGTAGTCAGTACTACCACCAGAAAACCAACTTTGGAAATAGAAATATATAAGGTAACTATGCATCGAACATTTGATTTGAGAAGCAAGAAACATTTTGAAACAATATGTTCAGGACTTGGTTCTAGCTAATCCATCCAACCCAGGTATTTCTTGAAAATTTCCAATTGGTAGAATCCAAAATTTTATTACAAGATGGTATCAATGAAATCTAATTTGATTATTCCCTATTGAATCTTGAGTACTGAATTATTTTCCTTCGGAGACTTGTCATTATCAGGAAAAATGAGAGGTTTTGTTTCATTCTTACTTGTGATATGATGAAAGAATGAGTGTAACCATTAACCACTAAGATCAAGCTTCCCCTAGTGGGAGCTCACCCAAGGTAGCCTTTTCCATTGCTAAGTGAGATATTATCCTTTGCATTCCACCCTAATTAGAGCCTCCCCTTCCTATTGCCAAGGTCTCTTAAGACTTAACGATGACATGATTTAGAAGTGAGAGATTGGCCTTTGAGAATCAGATAAGTACAATGAAAAGGTCCATCTTAATATGTTTCAAATTGGATAAATTTTAACCATATAATTCTTCCAAGAGCTCTTTGAGTAGTAGAATTCTAAGTCATTATTGATAGACTTCGAGATTCTTCTTGCCTTCCAAGACATTGGAATCTATTCTTGAAATTGAAAGCTTACTTTAACTCACGATTAACGAACCTCAATGATGACTTGGCTTTAGCATAAGCAGCATGTAGTGAGGAAGGTGCTAAAGCAAGCAGATGATGACTAACAAGAGGTGAAAACTAAGAAGAGGTTAAATTCCTTTAAATGAAATGAATGACTTGTTGTTGGACTGACAAACTTGGGGCATAGTGTAAAAGAGTAGCAAACTTCAAAAGTTACTGATTGATTGTAGAGGAAAGGAGAAAAAATTGTTCTCCCTATATGAATAATGGGACGAGAATAAGTGTCTTTGTTAGATAGATACCTTATATCATCCCAAGAGTGAAGTGCAAAGGCAATAGAATTTGGGAGAAGACCTCTGAAATTTCATAGTTTATCAATTTTACTTGTACGAGTTCCATTGTGTACAAGGCACATCAGCGTGATAAATTTCAGAACCATTTTCTAATTGAACAAAATACAAATATTGTCTAGTGTTTCCAGCTTGTTATAGGGCTTGCTTTTCCTGATAGTTCAATCTTCTCTGATAATGGTATTATTTTAGGAAGAACAAACAAGAATAACATATTTCAAATTCTGTTATTTTACAATGGTCACTTCAAGAGGACAATGAATACTTATCCAGCTCCATGGCTGGAGGAAGAATGCTTCTGGTTTAACGCGGAATGCAGAAAGCGTACACAGAATCACCCTTTGTCCCACCATAAAAAGTGCCCACATTGGTACTAGCTCCACACCCAACAAATATGCATCCACCTGATATGGAGACACCGCCAAAGACAGTTGCATTCGTGGTAGCATTCCACAAGATTGCGCCAGAACGAGCGTCCAATGCAAACACGGTTCCATTTGAATCCATGGAGGTGCCGAAAACAACGTCAGAGTTCGCAAGACTTGTCGGCCCTATTGCTGGCATTAGTGTTGGATTGGGTGTGGACCAAATGACCTCCCCTGAACTTGCTTGGATTCCTGACCAGCCTCCTGTTGTTATGTTGTTTGCACTAGGCACAAGTGTCCAGTTCTTATGGCGAGAATTGGGGACGTTGACAAAGATTCTTTCACCGTCAGTTGCTGTGCCCCAGATTTGACCACCTCCACCTCCTGGTCCAGTCGCCTGCATTGAATATGCTTTCAGCTCTAACAAGCATTCAAGGTTCTTAACAGAAATCTACATCGGTATAGGAACAAACATAAGCATATATGCGGAAACATCTGAAAGCAACAAATCTTCCTTCGCTTCTTGATGAAGTTCCCAAGGGACAAAGCATATTCTATAACGAAGAAGTTTATGTTGGACACCACAGCTACAAACAAACAGATCCACTTTCCATGGACAAAGTGTAAAACCTTGCACTTTTTTGTTGATATATATGCACAGGAACAAGCCAATCCTAGAAAATCTAATGTCATATTGTGCATTGAAATGATCAAACACTTACCGAGCTCCAAACAAGGGCACCGGTGTCCCGGTCCACAGCCCATACATAGCCACTCTTGTCTGCTGCAACAGCAACATCTCGCTTGGTACCATTGCCATAGTCGAGTGTAATAAGCGAGGGACAATCGCTGAAATCAAAGTCAGGATTCGGCCCCACAGGACAATTCGGACTTGGGTTGGTACCACAAGCAGAAACCCATGCATCGTATCCTCCAAGTTCATGGTACCATTTGATATCTCCGGTATCAATGTCAAGAGCTAGTATCGATTCTTCGTGGTTGTCTGGCTCAATGCACGGATTAGGGACATCTTTGACTGTCTTATTGTTCTGTTCTTCTTGACAAGCCGCAATCTCTGGAGGCACAGTGTATAGATTGCCAGTCGCTATGAAGACTAGCTTACGGGCAACATCGATCGAGGGACTACTTCCCCAAATGGGTGCCCCAGAATAGAGATTCTGACTGCCATTATTGTCCGGTAGCATCCTTGTCCTCCACACTGTGTCCCCAGTTTCTGCATCAAGCTTCAAAAAGCTCCCTTGGAAAGTACAGCATTGATCAGGAAAGTTCTCCTCTACAGATGACGTGCCCACATAGAATCCTCTGCATTGCACAAACTTTAAACCCTCAGGTACGAGTGAGAGAAATCTCTAGGCTCTATTAAAACAAGGTTCTCTATGTAATTGATTCATGACATTACTAAATCATAACTCATTTAGAATGGGCACGGATTAGAAGATGAGTTATGCCAATGATTTCATTTTGATATTCGCATACAAAACAGCACTAACCCTGTAGCGGCAATAGATCTGTTAACGGATGCAGTACCTTATGTATAATTGCCAATATCATGCCAGTTGTGTGCTTGATCTTGTTGTTCAGACCTGTGTCATATACGTGTGTGTGTGTGTGTGCGCGTGCGCACGCGTCTAGCTCCCCCCCTCTTTGCGAATCCTATGAGTGGATAACAAGCCAGAATCCTGTGAGTGGATAACCCCTGCTTTGTGAGATACAAGGGGTCTCGCGAGTACTATGCCCATTCATTTGTATTGTACAGTATTCTTTCAAAGTTAAAGCTCAGGAAGTACGCGCTTGCCCAACCTCTATTAAAAAAAAAAAAAAAAAAAAAAAAAAAGATCTCGTTTCTAACACAGCAAGAAGATGCAATATCATCGATTTTCAGATGTAGAAACACTAAGGTCAATGGCTGTGTTGCAGAACCTCAAAAATTCCTCTTCAATTATGATTCTCGAATGTCTTCTTGGTCTTAAGCTAACAACACTGCTAAAGTGTCCCTGTAGTACTAAATCTGTGGGGACAGTTCACCTCCCATAGAAGTTCATCTAATTCCTATTTTCGCATATGAAAGCCAACTAGGTCAAGTACATAATGCGTCGAGTAGGGAAGAACCACAATTTATCGTTAAGAACTTGCAATTAAGAGGAAAAGGTACTATTCCAGTTATAAGACATCTACACGCTCACAAACTATTGAGATGAAGCTCATAATCTGCTGAGATACCGAGTCAATTGAGATGCCACAATATCCATGGTTAGCTTTGAATCTCCGAAGCTCCCACTATGGGGAGAGGAACCCAGAAAGGGCTTGTGAGGATCTCTCTCTGTTTTGGTATTATCATGCATCTCTAGCCTCCCATGGATTGCAGCAATGGTTTCCGTGCATGACTGTGAAGTAATTCAAGAAACCGGATAAATAATCTAATGTAATTCTAGATCAGTCCATTCTTGGGAGATCCATCATCGGTGGGCATTGTCTTGCTTAAGTCAAATTATATGCGTAGAGAAACCCGCACTCAAAGTTTATATGCGTAAACGAGCCGGCACTCAAGAAAGTTCATGAAGATACATCCTCTGAAACGAACAGACACTCAAGAAAGTTCATGAAGATATATCCTCTGATTATGAGCCTTTGATCCAGTATGAGCCCCCGAAGCCCGCATCCTTTACATGGTGTCACACCATTTCTGCAGCCGAGGTCTCCCCCGCATTCCAATGGCGCGTCGATCAGGATGGTCGACGCGTCCAGCTCCCCAGCTCTCTGCGAGTCCTATGAGTGGATAACAAGCCAGAAACCCTATAGCAATCCAAAAGCCTCTATATTGACCTTTCTAGAAACCTAACCGTTCATGTGTTCATATAGCTATTGATATCAATTTATCTTCAAATTTCGCATGTTTCTATCAATTCAGATAATTGAACTCTTACATTGACTTAGTTGCACCAACATGGACTTAGAAGAAGCAAGTTTCACAATAGAAATTTTGAAGAGTATGTGAAGTCCACGTAAAAACTAATTTAAGCGCTTATAAATCTTTATAGTTGTGTTTCTTTTCTTTTGGTGCTGTTTAAGGTAATCAATTCGCATGTGCAATAAGTAAGAGAACCTGTACATCGAAGTCTGTGAAATTCCTATGTCGAATTTCAGTCTATTGATAATCTATGTAATCAAATCACGTAGTAAGAGAACCTGTACATCGAGGTCATATGTGAAAGCCCTATGTCGAATTTCAATCTAGTGACTTCTTTGTGGAAGCCATATGCGTACCGGCCGTCTCTGATTAACAGTGTTCAGTGAATCACTACAGCGTATTCCTTAAGAGACCTTATTAGGATTCAACAAAGCTCCTAGCTGCATGATGCCTCGATCCCAGACAAACACAGTATTTAACTAATGCTTCTGATTATTAAAACAATAAAAGGCATAGATCTTTTCTATTGATTCGCACATGACCTGGCGAAGGGTTAAGCATAGAATCAGTACCTTGGGTTGCAGAAGACTATGGGTAATCATAGTGTTTTTTGTGATTAATTAATTAATAAGCCTTGTTTTTTAAAAAGGAAGTTCATCCGAAGCCTAATACGTCCTCTTTTTTGTGCTTAATAAGTCTTCCAGCTTGACCTGAATAATCAATTATGTCTTTCTGTTTGAAGCGCATGAAGTGATTATATCAAGAACAATAGTGAACAAGTATTTAGTGCAGCTACACTTAGCTTGTATGTATGCAATCGCATAGCTTTTGTGGGCGACTCATGCAGGTAAACAGATTCAATAAGTAGCAAAGAAACAGACACTCGATCGACCCTTTCTATCTCAGTTTGAAATCATGGACCAGAAAATCTGTTAGCTTGGAATCAAAGGAGTTCATACCCTTCGTAATATGTGCCAGACATCGTGAGAACAGCGGCAGGAGCAAAATCAAGTTGCTTCTGCCAGATGAGATCCCCATTAGATCGTTTAACGGCTATGGCAACGGCAGGACCATAGAGGCAAACAATGAGCATTTCATGGTTCTTCCCGGAAATCGTAGGAGTGGACCTCGAGAGCGTGGTGTTCTCACCGCGTTGGTTATCTCCATATAAAATGCCTGTGAGTTCAGTGATATTCCGCATCCACACCAGTTCTCCGGATTCTGCAGAAACGGCATAGAGGTTTCCGTTCCAGCTCGGGAAGTAGACTATCCCGTGGTAAACTGCTGGCGTTGCAGACACGTCGAACCCAGTCACGAATCTCCATCTTAATTTCATGTTGACAACGGAACTTGCATTAATCAATGGCTCCTTAGATGCATGCCTTGTGTTCTGAAGGTCCTTACCGTGGTTCAGCCACTGAAAAAATGTACATGAGAAGATATTTGAAACAAGTAAGACAAACGACGCAATTGCTTACTCCCGAGGAAAGACACCAGTCCTGCGTATCTTCCTATGGGGTACATGGATATATGCAAGGAAGATATGCAGAGCATGAATGACTTACCTGCGTCGGAGCTGCTGTTGAAGGTGCGGAGATGGCGGAAATGCAGAGCAGGAAGAGGATATAAACGACGAGGGAAGAAGAAGACGATGAAGAAGCGACGTGTGCCATGAGAGTTGATTGTTTGGAGGAGACCATCGCTCTGATGCGCAAGGGACAGAAAGCAAACTCACGGGAGCGATCTTGCTTTCGAGGTCTTCCCACGCAGAATTCAGAGAGTCCAGTTTAAAGGAGTTCGTCAGGCGGTGAGGTCGGCCACCTCCTCCATACTGACGCCATACAGGACGATGAGTTTGGATCAAGTTCAAAGTTCAAAACACGGTTGAACTGAAGCTCTTCAGGTGTGATTCATGAGATAAAATGGAGATTGAGAAATTGAAAAGTCAGAAAATCTGATTCCATTAGGCTGGGCTTGGTAGTTGTCGAAGGTGGGCTCACATGGTAGTACTGATGAAGATTGATTTGGGATGGCCGTATTGATCAATTCAGATGTTTCATTGTTTGGCTAAGGACAATTGTCAAGGATTGGACTGAAAACATAAAATATAATTGTTCATCGGATATCAATACTTGGGGGAAGGTCATGTTATCAATGGAGTTAGGATGGGTTTAGATGTGGTAGTAGCAGCACTTCTACCATCTTATGATAGGAGTGGTGTTTCGAGGTCTTACTCTTTCCACGAAATCCACCATAAATCTTTCATTTTCCATACAAAAGACCGAAATCATGTGCTTACCAAAGATAGAGGAGGGCAATGCACTTGATTGCTGCATGATGCTCATTACATAATACTTCTAATTTTTTTTAGCCCATCCATGCTGACGGTATATAGCATGCGACAAAGTTTGGGCCTTCTCTACCATCTTAATTGATCCTTTCTTCAGTTATAGAAGAGCAAGACAATGGGAAGTTCAAAAGAACAATTATAGTCATATGTCTCCACCTATGCATTCACATTGTATGTCGATGTGAACGCTTCATTGTCTTTTGGAGATCCTTCAATTCAATATCAATTCTTGATGACTCTTGCTTTCTCCTCTTCAAAAGTATATATTTATTCTACTATTTCTTTTTCTTCTTAGACGCTTTTTTAAAGGTTCTAATGTAGACTTGTCTTTTACAAAAGATAATGAATATAATTTCTCGAAAAAGTCAAGAACAAACGTTCAATTTTCCATATAAAACAAAATGAAAATGGTTACTCCAAAAAGTCAAGAAAAATAGCTGAATTTTCCACTAAGAAGGTTTCTTTGGGTGACTTTCCCTTGAAGTGGTAAGGCAAGAATAACCCATAAGAAAGGGACTTTCCAGTTTAGGTGTCAAATTATACTTACTCTGAAATTTAGGACTAACAAAAGAAGGTGTGCCCCATTCGAAAATATGCATTACAATAACTGTGAGGTTTAAAGTAGATGCTATTGATAGTACTCACCGCAGTTCTTGAATAAAACAAGGGTTGAATATTCGTGAATACCTTAGAAAAGAAACATACTCAAGAAATATATCCACAATGTGCTATAACTTTCACATATGAAAGGCACGGTAGTCCATGTCACTCTAGCACAATGGTGAGTACCACGAGAGGAGATACACCTCATAAATGTCAATCCGTGGAGACGTGAGGACTGGTATGAAGACCGTGAGCAAGTGATGGCACAAGTGCGTGAGTGAAAGCACACAAGCATGCACACACATACACACACACGCGCACAAAGTAAGAGCAAAGAGCGGAACAATGGAAGGTCTTCGATTACACAAGAGCTCTCTTACAAAGCTGAAAACTACAACAAGCTAACCTCAAAAATGAGCTCTCCAGCCCTTTTTATAGTTTTTGAGTGGTTTTGGCCCTGTCCAGACCTAGTGTCCGGCCTAGTTAAAAAATAGGTTCCAGGGCATATTTGGGGGCTCAAACGAAGTCTAAAAATTATGAAAATTGGTAGGATGGTAGTTCTAATACTCCTCAAGCTCGAGGACTCCTCGGCTTGAACAAAATGGAGTTACAAAAATGGAAAATGGTATTTACAATGGTTTTTAGTGATAAAAATCACTATTTCTGTAGGGATTTCTTCTAACAATTTGACAAGTGCTTCTTGGAGCTCCCTACTTGCTCCTTCTTCTTGTGTGTTCACTTCCTTGATGCACTTCCATGCTTTGTCCTTGATCTTGAGGTTCAACACTCCCCCTCATCTTGAGTCTGTCGTCCCTGACAGACCCTTGTTGTAGAGGTCGTTCCATGTAGTACGTTGAGAGGTAGCGTCCTTTACGTCCAACAGGGGCGATCCATCTTCCCAATGTAGCCTGGTCGTTTCTCTGGTTCTTCACTTTGCCACTGCTAGCTCTTGCAGTTTGTAGTCCCTTTGTATGTACTTCTGCCTTGTATTCCATCTTCATGGTGCATTTGTGAGCTGTCCAAAATGGCTAGTTGCTCAAAGGAGGTGGTCAATGGTGATTATGAGCAACTCTCGATGGTGGATGGCTTCCTTGCTCTTGTAGTGGTCACTGTGATGTCCTCTGGTTCTTCCAAAGATGGCTTTCATAGTTTTCATGCCAAGTACTTGTAACCCATAATGGATGATGGGTAAGTGGATTAGTGCATGGGTTGAACAAAATATGTGCCTTGTGCATGGCCTTGTAATGTGGCCCTACGTATGCGTACTTGGAAAATGCATGGCAAGAAGTATGGTGCAAGAGATTAGGTCTTGAGCTAAGTGCTCAAGGGTATGCTGACGAAGAGGTTTCCTAATCTATCATGGTTATAGTGTTGTTGAAGCATACACGTCTTACCATGGTGAAGGGTCCGTTGATCTTCATCTCTTCGTGTTCTAGTTCCATCATGGTGTTTGACCATCGGCTTGTCCTTTTTGTTGATGGATGTCCTTGCTGAAACTTTGCTGATGAGCATTTTCAAGCACATAGTCCTCTTCTTTGCTTTTCTTTCTTCCTTTTTTTTTTTTTTTTTTTTTTTGGGTTGTTGCACACGATGGCATCAAACAAGAAGAAAGAGGCTAGTATCAATAACATATTTTACATGTGAAAATTGTGTTTCATGTGCCTGGGATTTCTCAATTGTGTCTATGCACGGCCGTATAATGTGGCCCTATGTTGATACATACTTTGGAAGTGCATGACCTCAATGGTGCAAAAGACAAGGTTATGCCAAAGGCACATGGTTGCCGCACGTCGAGGCTTTTGATGTTACTCACATAGTTGATGCATTCTTTGTTTGGAGGTGTCGATTGGATCTCGAAATGATGTAATCCTCCTAATGGGAACCCATTTCCGAATAGTATTTGGCCCTGTAGAGATCACCTCAGGCCACTTCTTCTTTGGATGATGTCCAAACTTTGGTATCCAGTGTGGTTGGCTCTTTGGTTTTGTGGATGTGGCGGGTGCTTTCGGCTTCCAAACCCATATCCATGATGATTGCCTGCTTACTTTTGTAGAAGGGTTGATTTTATGTTCGTTTGGTGTTTGTACTCTATTCTTACCTTTTTCTTTCCTTGGCTTCTTTGTTGATACCTTTTGTATGGTGGGGAGCATAG
This sequence comes from Ceratopteris richardii, assembly GCA_020310875.1. Classification (NCBI taxonomy): domain Eukaryota; kingdom Viridiplantae; phylum Streptophyta; class Polypodiopsida; order Polypodiales; family Pteridaceae; genus Ceratopteris; species Ceratopteris richardii. The sequence goes on along the minus strand of CM035414.1, from coordinate 35,727,460 downwards.
GTTGTTTCGTATGTAAGAGCTTCTTAGGTACCCACATCTGTAATCGTCCTTGTTGAGCTCCAGCTAATTTTTTAGGCACCCAAATTTGTACCTTATTGTGGTCGGCCTTCATCGATTGCTTCGGTACCCAAAGTTGTTGGATTCTTCGTGCTTGAGCATGTCGTAGGTTCTTGGTTCTTGTCTTCCAATGGTTGACTTGCCTGGGTGGGAATTGTGTTGGCAAGGCTGGTGGTTGCTTGCCTTTTCGTACCCAGATCTTCTTCATGTCCGGAACTACTTTCCTCTCGAAGTATCTTCGTCTATTGGATATATCAGTTGTCATGTAGCGTTGTGCTTGCCTCTTTGGTTGAGTTGTGGTGACAACATTAGTCTTTGCACAAGAGGAGGATTTCGCTTGTCTTTGATCCTGTTCTTCCATGATTGAGTGCTTTTGAAACATAGAGCCCTTGACACATACAACATCTTTTTTGCTAAGATTAGTCCTTGAAGAACTATGAGGACGTGCTTCATCTGGATTTGTGAGCATGCAATTTTCTAACTCTAATGTAATGCATTGTTCATGTACCCAAACGTGAAGAATTTGACTTCGTAAGTTCAAATTGACTGCCTGGTCATAAATCCAATCTTGACCCAAGACAAGTGTCTCTGTAAGGTCCTCATCATGACACACTAACATTTTGACTTTCATTGGAACATCTTGAAGGTAAATGGGAAGTTCCACCTCGTCCAAACAAGGGGTTTCCACACCTCCCAATCCTATGAGATAGGCTTCTATGGGCTTGATGTCCAATTGCAGGTCTTGGCAGTATGAAAGTCTAACTGCACTAGTTGCTGCACCTGAGTCAACCAATGCTCTCACAGTCTTTACACTCTTTCCTTGTCCTACCTCTATAGTCACAAAGGGCCGTCGATCAATTATTCGAGAAGTAGTTATGCCCGATTTTTGGCACATGTCCATGTGATATTTTGGAGCTTTTGTGTTGACACCTAGGCCTAGTTCTCGTAACTTATTTCTTCTGATGCGCTCTCTAGCCTCTGCTTGTGCTTCTTCTCTAACCCTTAACTCCTCTTCTTTTCGCTTCTTAGCAGTGTTGAGTCTCATGAGCATTTGCTCTGTAAGAGGTTCTTGATATAACTTGACTCGACAACCACTTATATAGTTCGGTAAGATATCACCTTCTAAAGTGGCCAATTGAGCTGCACCACTAGTGGAGAGTCTATTAATGATCATGGGTCCATATCCTCGTTTCTCCAATTTGCGGGCATGTTGCTTTAGCGTATAAACCAGCACCAGATCTCCTTCTTTCAACCCTTTGTCCTTCACATGGGCATCAAAGTATGCCTTTTGCCATTTCTTTGCAGCATAGATGCCTGCTGCTGCTCGTAGCCTCGTCTCACCTAAACGTTCTAGATCAAAGATCCTAGAGGACAATTCATGTCCATTCCACTCATGCTCTTGTGTTACTCTTAAAGTTGGGATTAGGAAATCTAATGGTAGCACAGCATTCTGTCCGAAGACCATCTGAAATGGGGTGGCATTGAGTACCGTTTTGTAGGAAACTCGGTATGCCCAAACAGCATGATGAAGTTGTTTGTCCCAATCAGAGCGTTTGTTATTTACTAGTTTTGTCAACACATTACATAGGATCTTATTCGTGCTCTCGGCCTGTCCATTGGCTTGTGGGTGATAAGGGGCAGACTTCTTATGTATCACCATGAATTCTTGAAGGAGGTTTTCAATGACTTCGTTCAAGAAGTGTGTGCCTCTATCACTAACCAACTCTATTGGCAGTCCATATCTCGTGAATACATTCTCGAATAAGAACTTAGCGGTCATTTGAGCATCATTCTTTGTTGTGGATTTTACTTCCACCCACTTTGTAAGGTAATCTGTGGCTACAATAATGTACTCAGCATGGGAGTTTCTAGCTAGGGGGTTGATGGGACCTACAAAGTCTATACCCCACTTTGAAAATGCACGTCCTCCCATCATTGGCCTTAAAGGCATCTCGTCTTTTCGTATCGGATATTGTGCACGTTGGCATGTGTCACATTTCTTCACATAGGTATGTGCATCCATATGAAGAGTGGGCCACCAAAGTCCTGAGAATAGAATGGTCTTGATTACTCGGTCAGGCCCAAAGTGTCCACCTGCAACACCACTATGTGCAGTTTCTAAGACCTTCAAATAATCTGATTCATGAACGCACAATCTTAGATAACCATCTTTTCCTCTTCGGTATAGGTTGTCTCCTACTAAGGCATATTCCTGAGCCTCTTGCTCCATGCTTCGTCTTCTTGCTAGACTAGCCTCGATGGGTAGTGTTCCTGATCTCATAAATTCCACCAATGGCGCACTCCAATCTGGAATCAATGACATGTGATAAAGAGTGGCATGCTCCACTGGAGGTCTCTTTTGGCATGTTGGACAATTCTTGATCCATTCCTGTATTTCTCTATCCATGCTAGGCCAATACACTCCTAAATGTTTTAGATTCTGCAATGTTCGTTGTTTAGAGTAGTGATTTCCTAGCAGTCCCTCATGGGCTTGTTGCAACCAACTAGTATGTTCGTCGTCCTCGACACAACAAGCTAACACTCCCTCTGTATCTTGTTTGTACATGCTCCCTGCCAAAATTTGATATTTCTGTGATCTCACTACTTCTTCTTTGTCCGTTTTCACATTCTTATTTGTAGGGCCGAAGGTTCGGACTGGTACTAACTTATTTGCCCATTTAGGAACAACTTCTAAGTTGAACAAATATGCGTCAGGCAGTTCATCTGACACTCCTTGTGGTGACTCTCCTGAAGTGATGCGAGACAGGTGGTCTGCCCTGAGATGGGTTCTACCTTTCCTAACAACCACTTCAAAATCATATTCCATTAGTAACAGGAACCATCTTACTAAGCGTCCAGTATTGCAAGGTTTATTGACCAAATATAATAGGGCTTGATGATCAGTGAAAAACTTGAATTTGTTGGCCAATAGATAGTGTCTAAACTTCTTCACAGCATATACCATGCCTAGACCTTCTCTTTCCGTTGTAGTATAATTTCGTTCAGTTGCATTTAATTGCCTACTAGCATATGCTATCGGCAAATCTAGGTTTCCTTCACCCGTGGGTTGTGCTAGCACACATCCGATGGCATGATTGGATGCATCCACATGGACATGGAATGGTTTACTCCAATCAGGAGTGGTCAGTATTGGTGTTGAGCACAAGCGTCTTTTTAGCTCATTGAAGGATTTTTCACATTCGTCGTTCCACTCAAAATTTGTCAACAATCCATAAAGAGGTTTAGCTATGATGGCATACATGTGGATAAACCTACGGTAATAGCCACAATGGCCCATAAAGGCTTGTACCTCTTTAACATTCCTTGGCCTGGGCAACTCTGCTATTGCTCTTACTTTGTCCTCATCTGTTGAAATTCCATTCTTAGAAACAATGTGACCTAAGATTTTACCTTGTCGTACCATGAACACACACTTCTCCGGGTTCAGACACACTCGATAATCTCTACACTTGTTGAAGATTTGTCTGAGCTCAGGGATGTGGTATCTTCTTTGTTGGGAATGAGCACATAAGTCATCCACATATACTTCTAAGTTCTTTCGCAAGAACTCTTTGAAGACATGACACATGAGCCTTTGGAATGTTGCAGGTGCATTAGTGAGCCCAAATGGCATCACGTGGAATGCAAAGATTCCCCATTCGGTGGCAAAAGCTATTTTGTGTTGATCTTCTGGGGCAATGGCTACTTGGTTGTAACCCGAAAATCCATCAAGGAAACTATAAACTTCCTTGCCTGCAACACGCTCCAATAAATGTTCGGTGATTGGAAGTGGATAACTATCTCGAATGGTAGCAGCATTAACTTTTTTAAGGTTAATACACACACGCAATTTTCCATTCTTCTTGGGCACCACTACAATGGGGGACACCCATTCAGTATGCTCAATCTCATAGATGAATCTAGCTTCAATCAGCCTGTCAATTTCTTCTTTTATTTTAGCAGCATAAGTGGCATTATATGTGTAGGGCTTTTGTTTGGTGGGCTTGGCTTCAGCGGTCATCGGGACCGTATGAGAGCAAATTTTTGGATCTACTCCCTTCAAGTCTCTATAGTTCCATGCGAACACATCCCTATATTCCCTTAATAGAGCTACAAGCTCTGCTTCTTCTTTTGCACTTAGGTCATCTCCTATGTATGTACATCGTTCTTCGTTCCCTTCAATGGTTACAACAATTTTTTTTCTCTTTTCTTTATTATCATATGCTTCTCCTATGATGGCCTCTCTCTTAGGCATTCGTACCAAAATTTTTCAGTCTTCCACTTCATATTTCTTGAAGTTTTCTGGTACTTCAAACAATGATTCCTCCTCTTCTGGTTTCACTGCTTTTCGTTTCTTTTTCTTTTGACCTCCTTCACTTTCTTCCTTTGAATTTACAGTTTTGATACTTGTGAGGGGTTCTTCTTCTTTTTGAGTCAATACTCCTACATCTTCTAGATAGTGCTCTTCTGAGATGAAGCAACTAGATCATCGTCATTCTCTTCTTCTTCTATGACATCACTAGGATCACACTCTTCCAACAAGGACTGACACATGAACACTAAAATATCATAACCCTCCTCATCACAATGAGGTGTCCATTGTTCTTTCTTGACTGCGATGTCCATAGTAGCTAATATTTCTGCCCAACCATGAGGCTCAAATTCCTCATCTGGAAATATCATTGGTGTATAGGCTGGGTCTTTAACTGGTCTATCTCCTGGGGGAGCTCCTTCTTCTCTTGCTTTTAGGCGCTTTTCCTCTTCCTCTGCGACCTTGCACATCCACAAGTCAGTATCTTCATGCAGCCAGGATGGATCAGGTGAACTTCCAGAATGCACAGAGATAGAATCTTCTTTCGCTTTGTGGATAGGATTCCACTGTAGGGGTGGTACATCTCTAAAGGTGTAATCCTTCAAATTGACCTTGGTTGTGACCCCTAAGTGTTGTAAGTACAAGGAGTTGGTTCCCCAATCCTGTACTATTTGCAATTGTCGTAGGAAGGGTCTTCCTAGGATCATCTCGTAGAGATTATTTTTCTCAAAGTCACATATAGCAAATGTATGTTCAAACTCTACACCACAAGTGGTTAGAGTTATCCCTTCAAGCAATCCTAGAGGTCTTTCAAAATGACCATCTGCCATTTGAAGCTTCATTCTTGTTGGTCTTAATGTGGGTTTGCCCCATCGCTTCCACAAGGAGGTGGTCGCAATAGCAACACCAGCACCTGAATCTACGATTGCTTTGGTTGTGTAACCTTGATAGGTGATTGGAAGATAAGTATTACCTTCTTCACCTTCACTCATGTCCCCTATTTTGTCTAGAGGTATCTCTGGTACTTTCTGCTTAGGGCCTATGTTTGGCATACTGGAATCAAGTTCTGGAACTTGATCCTTCACATGATTCCATAGCTCCGGTTTTGCCTTGAGCAGCTCCTCTATAGTGAGATGACACTGAACCTTAGTGTTCTTCACAATATGTGTGTTTCTTGGAATCACTGAGTCTTCATTTCTTACCAATATTGTGGGAGCTCTGATCTAGAGAGATTCAGATTCCCATGGGCCTGTGAAATGAGGAAACTCTTGTAAAGAATTAGATTCAAAATCTAATCTCTCATCCTCTTGTTGCTCTGTTTGATCTCCATAGATAGACGGAATGTCTTGGGGAAATTGATCATGAAGATCATCAATCTCAGGAATAGGAGGGGAGTTACCCTTCTCCTTGGCCCATTTCTCTTCTTGTATTTCCCGCAAGAACTCTTGAGAATACTGTTGAATTGAAGGAGGTATTCTAGCATCCGTGGAATTAGGAACATAAGCTCCCATTGGTGGTGAGCTTCCTCTCTCGATAACTGGTTGAGCCTGTGGAGGTAAAGAAACTTGTGGTTTGTTTACCAACTGCTCTAATCTTTCTAGTAAGCCCTGGAAATGCAAATCTGGTTTGACAGAGTTTGTTTGATTGAACTTTTGACTAGTCTCGAGTATAGCTTGAGCTTGTTCTACCATTTTCATGCACATTTTCATCCGTTCAATCTCTAAATCTGCTCTGGGATAACTCTTGTCTAGGTTTGCTGTTGTTGGCCCTTCTTGAAGTCGAGCCTGGTAGGCCTTGAACATCATGTCCAAGCCTTCTGGAGTTGGATCTGCAAGAACAGACCCTGGTGGTGGGGTGGGATGAGATGGAGCGGATGGAGCTTCAGCATGCGAGGGGCTTTGAGATGCAATGTCTTCTATTTTTGTTTTGGCATCTTTTAGGCTTTCTTCTATTTCATATATCTTTTTGTTCCACTTGCGATTAGCCTTCTCTCTGGTATCCTTCCATGTTCTTGGTTTCCTCTTACTAGGCTCTCTTGACTCAATTGACTTCGATTGCTCAGATGGTTTTGCTTGTTGTGCAGCTTGTGCCCTAGTAACTGCCTGTACAAGAGCCACATTACTACTACTTGAGCTTGACTCTGCCACATTGATGGGTGTGACCTTGGGTGCACTAGAGGGTTTCTTGGGACACTCTCTAGGAAGATGTTCCTTGCCGCACTCAGGACAAAAGCCTTGTATTGTGATGTTTTGTCGTAGTCCCAGAGCTGGTTGGTGGGGACATTCACGAATGAAATGATCGCCCTGACATCTAAAGCATGGTCCTCTAGGGGCTTGTGGTCTTACTTGTCTCACTTGGGGCCTAGTATTTGGATTCGTATACATGACATTGGAGTATTCTGGCTCCCAATTTTGTTCCATAGGTGGTGCCTCATATTGATACTGAGAAGTCTCACTTTGCTCAGGTGACTCTATGTAATAAGCATGTGGACTATCTTCACGGAAGTAGTCTGAAACATGAGCGTGAGAATCATTTTCTGAGACCAATGGGGTTAGTGGCACCAATGCTCTATTAGCGTTCTCCTCCGCCATCGTATATTTAATTGGGATCACATTGGCAGGAGTTGGTGGTTGGTTTCCAAGGACTGGCTGTGGCCTGTTTGGTGTTTGATATTGCTGCTGGTATTGAGGTTGATATTGTTGTTGTGGCCTATAATATGGTTGTTGGTACTGGTTCTGATACCTACCCTGCTGGTAAGGTTGCTGATAATTTTGTCTAACAGCTTGCCTGTTATAGGGACAATCTTAGGCCGTATGATTTGTGTATTTCCTCTCAATGGTGCAATATAGAGCATTCGGGTTTCCTTGGAGTTGAGCCATCATTGGGCAGACATTAGCCATGTGATCTCCTCCACATGTATACCATCGCTTCAATGAGGTGACCCTTGGCATTTTTCTATTTTGAACTCCTAGCTTTTTGGCCACCTGCGCAGCTATCTCATCTATCTCACTGGAGGTTCTAGTGGTATGACTAGTAGAACTGTCAAAGTCCTTATAGAGTTTGGATAATCCTAACTCCTCACCCAAGTTGTCTTCTATGTCAATGCATATCCGCACACACTCTTCTATGGATCTAGGCTCTTTCAAGTACACATATGATCTCAACTTTGTGCTCAATAGGCCATCTAAAAATAGTGCCACATGTTTGGCTGCTGTGGGTAATTCTGGCACAGGACATCTTTCCAAGTACTGTCTAAATCTTCTTCTTGCAAGTCGCACTGTTTCTTGGGGTGTCTGCTTGAAGCTGTGGATCAAGGATGATGTGTTATGTCTGATACCACTCTTGGAAAATTCTACAATGAATTCTTCTAGAAGCTGACCTATCTCTCTATAGTTGCGACTGTTTAGAGGTTGAAACCAAGCTAAGGCAGTACCCTTAAGAGTCAAACCAAATGCCTTGAACAGGGTGAATAATTCTTCAACCTGTTCAGCTCTTAGCACTTGTTTGAACTCGGCCACATGATCATAAGGATCTCCAAATCCATCAAAGAAGTTCTTCATTGTCTTAACCACTTGAGAGGGTCTAAGGGTTCTTGAGTGCTCTCGTGGTCTAGGCAATGGGAAATCATGATCATCCCTTTGATGCTTATGAACTCTATGTCTCTCCCTTTCAGGTCTTTCCGTTCCATATCCTGATCTGTCTCTGCCCACAGTGTCTGCAAAGCTTACCTCCGGTCTCTCTCTAGTTCTTTCCCTCTGGGTTTCATGAGCCTTGGATGATCCGGCTCCTTGGAGGCCCTGGGAAACATTAGATCTTGGTGGAGGGAAAATTGATTCACTTTGCCAAGTGTAAGCATGTCTGTCATGATCTGATACCAAGAATAATTTCTGAGATGTGTGATCTAGATAGACAACTTTCCCTGGTGTCTCTGGATCCTTGAATTCATAGATGGTGACTACTGGGCTGGGTTGATCTGGCCTAGATCTCCAAAAAGCTTCCTCCGTTTCTCTATTCACGAATAGTTCTATGCTTTTGTTATCTTGAGGAATCCATTCTGGAGTGAGCACTCTGGTTAAGACTGACTTACCTCTAGGGGTCTTGGGTTCTCCTCCTAGGTCCCCTTGCTCTAGGTCTCCTATCTCATTCTCAGGAATGATATTTCCAAACTCATTTGTCCTATCTGGTAAGTTGGTAACCACATACATGGTTCCTTCCTTATTAATGTAAGCACCCTCTTCGAACTTGACCACTGGGTGTTCAAGTCCAAAGGGTTGGTCCGGATTTTTGAGTTGAACCACTGATCGTCTTAGACCATCCTCATAGATGTGAGCACCTAATTGGTTGGTCCTGATATACTCCAATTGGGTCTTATAGGGACCTTCTGGTGTCTGTAAATAGGAAGTACCCGAGGTACGTGCAGGTCTTTCCATGCTTAAAGACATTTCTGAATCACTCGTGTCGGAACTTAGTGTGTAGGGATGACCACTAAGTTGTTGTGCCCAAGACTTAGCTATATGATTGTCACTAGCCTCGGATGATCTAATGCTTTGCCTATCCTTGCCTAAGTGTCTTCCAGATCTTAGGTTCATAAGCTTTGTCTACAAGTCCACAATTTCCCCTTGTATTGCTCAGGATTCTTTGGAACTCCTTGGTTTCTCAGTCCACCTGAGGGTCAACTTAAAAATACCCTATCTAATAATCCTAGTATTAATTTTACCGTAAGCTGTCGATGTTTTTGTTGTACTCCCCACGAGCTTTCCAACAAACTCAAAATCACTGCAAACGGATTTCGTATGAGAAAGTTATGCCAGTTCAGGGTTCTGGGGGTTAAAACAAGGAAACAGGATCTCTCTGGGAACTCAGGACAGGCGATACGATACCAAATTTTCCACGATACGATACCTTTGTCTTACACGATACCCCTTCAGACGATACCACCTTAGATGATACGATACCACCAAGGCGATACCAACTTCCACGATACGATACTGCTCTCTTAGACAATACGATACTGAAAGTGGTCACAATACGATATCTCTAATTTGCACGATACGATACCACTTGACCTCGCGATACGATACCAGTAGGTGGGCGATAGGATACCAAGGCGACGAACGATACGATACCAAAAATTTTACGCGATACAATATTTGGATAGCCCACGATATGATACTTGGTTGGACCACGATACGATACCACCGGGGCGACCGCGATCGCGATAGCAGCACTTGAGGATACGATACCAGAATGGTATCGCGATACCTCAAGTGGGCATGCACGATACGATACCTCGACAAGTATCGCGATACACGGGAGTTCTGGTATCGCGATACCAAAACTCAACCGGACATGATACTTGGAGATTTTTAAGCCCAAATTCAAAAGTTTTTGCAAATATTTATACCTTGGGTTCTCCTTTTCACTCCTAGGTGCATGTAGATGCAAAGTCACACTCCAAATGCACGATATCACCACCGCGATACCAAATGCTGTTCTTGCCACTCTGCGATACCGAATCAAATTTTTTGGTATTTTGAGAGTTTTTTCAAGTGGATTTCTTTAGCGCTTTTAACTCTCAACTCTCTGCGCTTCTTCCTCACAGCCACAAGTGAAAAACGAGGTAAAGATACAGTCGAAAATGGAAAAAAAATCAGAGAATATGAAGAGGAAAGAAGATGGTGATGATGATGAAGATGAAGAAGAAGACAAACTCAGAAACTGAACTGAAAATGGTGATTTTTTTACCTTCCAACGTCGCTACTCTACGTCTTACCGTCACACGCTTGTCCTCCAAGCTCTCTCCCCGGCAACGGCACCAAATTTGGTGTCACTCTAGCACAATGGTGAGTACCACGAGAGGAGATACACCTCATAAATGTCAATCCGTGGAGACGTGAGGACCGGTATGAAGACCGTGAGCAAGTGATGGCACAAGTGCGTGAGTGAAAGCACACAAGCATGCACACACATACACACACACGTGCATAAAGTAAGAGCAAAGAGTGGAACAATGGAAGGTCTTCGATTACACAAGAGCTCTCTTACAAAGCTGAAAACTACAACAAGCTAACCTCAAAAATGAGCTCTCCAGCCCTTTTTATAGTTTTTGAGTGGTTTTGGCCCTGTCTAGACCTAGTGTCCGGCCTAGTTAAAAAATAGGTTCCAGGGCTTATTTGGGGGCTCAAACGAAGTCTAAAAATTATGAAAATTGGTAGGATGGTAGTTCTAATACTCCTCAAGCTCGAGGACTCCTCGGCTTGAACAAAATGGAGTTACAAAAATGGAAAATGGTATTTACAATGGTTTTTAGTGATAAAAATCACTATTTTTGTAGGGATTTCTTTTGAAAATTTGACAGGTGCTTCTTGGAGCTCCCTACATGCTCCTTCTTCTTGTGTGTCCACTTCCTTGATGCACTTCCATGCTTTGTCCTTGATCTTGAGCTTCAACAGTCCACCATAAATAAATGCATATTGGAACTATTCAATGTAGGTACTATCATCCCAAGGGCATTGGTCACATTGGTTTAGCTCACTGCCATCGGGGGTAGGAGGCGGGGATTAAAACCCTATAAGCTTTTTGGACACCCCTACTTGTTAAAAGTAGGATGAAATGGCTTGGGCCAATAAACTTTAGTCTCTGGGAACCTATCCTTGTGGTCTTCTGCAAGAGAATGAAGAATACGACTAGCATGTGCTAGAGAGATGACTCTTCTCCCAACCATATGCCTCTATATATAGCTCTCTCCAAGGGACTACCTTCTTGGGCAGGTAGATTCTAACCATCCATGTGTCGGCCATGTAATTGCATGTGCACCAACTATCCTAGTTAACTCGAGCTAACTTGAGCTAACTCGAGCTAACTTGAGTTAACTCAAGTGGATGCTTCTAGAAGGCTCTAGAGCTCTTTGGGAATCCCCCTGTACCTCATGGAGATTGAACCCAAGACCTTCTCCTTCACACCCTGGAGAAGCTAAGCTAAGTGGATCGCTTGTTTACAAGAGCACATGACTTACTACATAAGTCTAGTCTCAAGATCTTTGATCATACTCATGGGCGACCAAACAGAGTCCGAGTTTAGATCTATCTAGACCATTTGGACCCTTAAATCATAGACTTATTGTATACACTCTTCCTCCCTTGGAAAACAATTTTTATCCTAAAAAATAGATTTATATAGATACTATAGGCAACTCTTGAGCCTCATGTTCTAAAACTCAAAGAACTTGTCTCATCTCTGTGGTGGGATCCCTGCCCAAATTATTAAGAAGACCATCTTACTTTGAACTTTGATAAACTAATCAAAGTACAAAGTATTCAATTATAAATAATGGTGGATCTAATAACATCCCTTGCCAATTCACTATTTTACTAGGTGCGATCTAGGCACAAATATGTGAAATGGGTGGATTCTAAAGAATATTCTATTTCTAGGCATGATTGGTGCATGGACTTAGTAACTAAGGTAGAGTTTGTATTCTTATCAAGACTTTGAGAACTCTTGATTCACTTGAATTTGATTTGGAAAACTTGAAGTTTCATTGCCCCAAACATCTTACTTGGATGTTTGTACAATGGTTTACTCCCAAACAATGGTTAATTGATTTTTTCACACGAGTGGAGGACTACTTTGTCTTAATGGGCTTGAAAATCCTATGTAAATTGCAAGAGAAAGTTTTGTGATTTACTTTTGGTCAACCGTACTATAACATGACCAAGTCAAATCCATAATGAAAATTGTCTAACTAAGGACACGTTTCTCAAGGACTTTAGCAAAAAGTTCTTGCGACTTGTCAATCTTATGAGCAATTCCTATATTCTCTTTTCTAGAGTGCAAGTAGTCATGTTTTCTTGCTCATCTAGATGGCAAGAAAACTGAATGATTGAATTTTGGCATGCCTACTTTTACTAAGTAAGACGTTGATTATACTTAATGTAACTCACGTATAGCCTAGGAAAGAATGGACTAGTTATGTAAGTTGCAAGATAGCTAGCATACCATTGCAACTAACTAGTTTTCCTTCTTTCCTAATATCAATCTTGAGTGTTTAAAAGCAAGCTACCATTAGGAAAATACTCATTAATCTACTTAACAAAAAATTATGCATTGACATATGCAAATGCATGTGAGTGCATGCATGTGTTGGCATGTTTTTCATTTCATGCACCAAAATTAATTCAAGCAGTTCTTAAACTTGCTTTGCATGTATGCCATGCATCCATGCACAAACATACTACTTGCTACCTTTTAAAAAGATATAACCATGCATATGCACAAATTGAGTGTGTATAATATCTTTCTCAAGCAAGAAGAAAGTTTATGTTGTGCATGAAACATTCTTTCAGAAGGAGGAATGCACAAACTTTTATTCATTTCCATGCAATTATTCATAGATGCATGCATGTGCTTGATGAGTGTTTCAATATATTTATGCTATCCCATATAGCTTTCATTAATTTGCATTAGTATTATAAAAAAATAAGATTGCTATCATGCTTCAATGATAATAAAATGAACTCTACATGAAAGCAAAGTATTGAACTAAAAAATTAACCTAAAAAATACTTATCTACAAATCAAGCTACGTCCTTCCATTGTATGAGAGAAGAGCCCTACTCAATCCTTCCGTCTTGGGGAAGGAGGCAACTTCCATCCTTCATAGCTACTTTGAATCTCCTTGCTTCATGGTCCACATGTGACGTGAAAAGAACAATTCCTTGGAACTTGATAAGAAAAACAAGTTCTCTGGTTGCTTCTACTCTTCGTTTGATGATGAAAGGCAATCCGAATGCCTTAACATTTGAGGAGTTAGTCTCTATTCTATTGCAAGAAGATCAGTCTAGGCAGAATAGGTCCATTATGTGTGTTGAAGATCAAGATTTCCTATCTAGTCATGAGAAGGGCAAAGGTAAATGTAGCTCTTCTACTAGTAAGCAGAAATCTGCTAATTCTGCACGTTCAAAGAAGGATGACAAAGATGAAAATAAAATAGAAAAGCAGAATTTTTTTTGCAAGTATTGTAAAGAAAATAATCATGTTATGAAGAATTGTCCAAGACTGACTACAAAAGAGGTAGAAATGGTTGTTGCAGAGGCCTCTACACCAAAAATAGAGTGTGCTAATCTAGTGCAAAATGAAGAATGGGTGTTTACTATTGTTTGCAGTCTAAACCCATCTTCTCCTGAATAGTGTATGTCTGTAGTACACTCACATGTTTGGTACTTTGATAGTGGGGCAACCAAACATATTACCTCACAGCACAATTTCTTCACTTCACTCGAGCCTACCCCTATAGGGAATACTATCACATGTGCCAACAACTCCTATTATCTTGTCATGGGAGCTAGTAAAATCATTGTATCTACTACTAATGACAGTTCTTTGACATTGTTAGATGCTTGTGCCAGGGATCAAGAAGAATCTATTATTAGTTTCAGCCTTAACCTAGACTGGCTTGGTTGTGAAACTTATTGATGATAGATGTAGAGTTCATGATCTATCAAATGGCAGTTGATTATTACTTCTGGCATTTTATATCATGGGTTGTGTAAGCTCATAGACTATGAAAAATCTATGAATGATTCAACATGTGCAGTACATGATTCTCAGGCTATGTCAGATGCAAAGCTTTGTCATGCATGCTTTGGTCATCTGAATTTTGCTAGTTTGCTACACCTGTAGAAATCTGAAAATAGTGTTCTCTTTGCCCAATCTTGAAGCATTTGGTAAATATTTTTGTGAAGGCTATATTTTGGGAAAAATGCAGCGTTCCTCCTTTCCAAAAGATGGCTCAGTTTGAGCCACTCAAAAATTGCAGCTTGTTCATAGTGATGTCTATGGTCCTATGCAGACATCCTGTTTTGGAAACTACCTTTACTTCATGACTTTCATTGATGCTTTTTCTAGGCATGCGTGGGTATATCCACTGAAGGCAAAGTCCAAAGTGTTTATGTGCTTCAAATAGTTGTTGGTTTTGGCTAAAAATTTGTCAACATGTAAAATGGGCACCCTCCATTCTAATCGAGGGGGGGAATATATGTCTTCTGACTTTAATGCATTTCTAGTTGAATGTGGGATAAAAAATCACTGTATAGTGCCATATACACCTCAACAGAATGGATTTGCTAAACGAAAGAACATGTCACTCATGGAGATGGCAAGGTGTATGGTCAAGAGTCAAGCTTTACCGTATAGTTTCTGGCTTGAGGTTGTCATGTGTGCAGCATATGTACTTAACAGGAGTCCCACTAAAGCATTGCAGTCTATCACTCCATATGAGGCTCTTTTGCATCAGATTGCTATGCTATGGTTGCCTCTAGTCTGTGTGATGAGAATGAGCCTGCTTTATTTGAATGAAGCACAAAATTCAAAAAATCGGATGGCTGCTATGCAATATGAATATGATGTTATAATAAAAAAAATGGTACTTGGTCTTTATGTGACTTGCCTCTTGGCAAGAAGGCTATTGGCAATAAGTGGGTATACAAGCTTAAGCATAAGCCTGATGGAACAATTGACAGGTATAAGGATAGGCTTGTTGCAAAGTGTTATGCTCAAGTAAGAGGCATTTATTTTGATAAGACCCTTGCTCCTACTTACCAAATGACTACTATTCATAGCATCTATGCACTTACAACTCGTCATGCTTGGAATGTACACCAGTTGGACATTAAAACTGCATTTCTAATTCGTGACTTGAAAAAATTCCTTGGATGATTCCCAAAGTGAGAAGGGGCCATGAGGCCTTCCCCTCCAACCCCTGAAAAGTATGGCAAACCTCAAAAACAATATTCAAATATTACATAACATGAGCACTACGCCTTTGCAAAAAGGGAAAGTTGTCTTTGAAGCTGCCTCATAGTAGATGGTGACTCCTCTTTTCTTCGTGTCAACAATGAATTTCTTCATTTTCTCATGGTAAAAGAGATAAATTGTATGGGGAAGGAACACATGAGTAGGCCTGAAAGTGTTAGGATGTATGAAGAACTAGGAACGACCACCCCCAAGACCCAAGCAGGTTATGGGTCTAGACCCGCATTCTCTTATCGTCGTGAGAAGTTCTAGTAAAAAGGAAGGGAGAAGAAATGCACAATCTTCTTAAGAAACACAACCTTTTCAAGATGACAATGATAGGACTTGTTTCTTCTGCTAGAAAGAGATTTTTCTGTATTAAATAGAAAATGGATGATGCCATTAATTTTTTAGAAGAAACAAATCTTATTGGACTTTTTCAAGGTTCATGTCCTCCACTTCAGTTCCTACGTACTTGGCTTAGGAACACTTTTGGGGCTATTGATATTCCTACCCAAAGAATACAATATCAAGCAAATGGGTAATTTTTCCTCTTCTTTACAATGTAGCTCGTGGAGTTAGTGCTAAAGCTGCCTAGTTGATCCATTAGGGACACACTGATTGTCTTTTTAAATGATATCCCATGTTTAACCCTCTTATAGATAAAACCAAAAACTTCTCGTTTTGGTGGAATTCCATAACCTCCCATTGACATGGACTCATAGCCTAGTTTGTATTTCTAACACGCTTCGGACTATTCTTAATGTTATGGAGCCTTTACCCATCAATCCAAGGAGGAATCCTTACATTCGTACGGAAATGGACTTGGAGGATAAAATAGATATGGACATAGAACTTGCAAATGACTCCGGCAAAGTTGATCACATTCAGGAAATTGTGTACAAGAACCTCCGCGGTTCTTGCTTTATATGTCATGAACGGGGATACTTTGTGAGAAAATTCCCCACACGCAAATAGAAAAAACCACCCAAAAAGATAAGAAACTTTGTGGATGTAGATGGATTCTCTTTGCTCAATATAAGAAAAGGAACTCAAAGAAACCAAAAACTAGCCACTTGGATTATACTATAGTCCTTCCCCAAAATCCTACCCTTTTGGGATAATCGATTCAATGCCCTAGCAATGGACGAAGACAAAATGGTTGAAAAATTCTCAAACACCCAATTCAAGAACTTTGGCAAAGAGATAGACATGCAAGATGACTTGCTTGAGCAATCACTTCTCAACTTTGAAAATCTAGATCAAGCACCATCATGGATACCTTTATAGACTACAAATAGAAAAATGAAAACATAGGCTTCACAATGAGCTCGCCAGCTACACTCAAGGCCTATACATGATAAAAATGGGGACCTCTACTTCCCCCTTTATAATGAATATTGAAATTTTTTCATATAATTGTGAAGGCTTCTCCTAACTATCTAACTGACAAGATATAAATAGAAACATCAAAGGGCATGCATTGGTTGCCAACATTATGTGTCTTCAAGAAATTAAGGTGCAAGGTCCTAGGCTACCTCGAAATCAAAACATTCTACGACCAACGTATACCTAGTACAATACCAACCATTTTCAAGGGGGTGGAACTTGCATTGGCCTACACCCCACTCCTTCCAACTATCTTATATGGCATACTATTGACACCAATAATCATTAGATTATTATATATCTTGGTCAACCTTACAATTCCTAGATTGCTACCTTTTATGCCGCAAACTCTTCTTCCATCAAATCTCTTGGATGGAAGCCTCTCATGTCCTTCATGATGGGGGATGATTCTAACACACCAATGCAACGATGGAAGATCGCTGCCCTCCACTAGGTCCACAAGTAGTGATATATGCTCACTCTTCTGAAGCTTTCTCTACACCAGTATAGAGACTTAAAATGAAACTTTGCAAACTTAGAGTAGACTATAAGAGCTACCCAAAAAGCTTTAAATCATACCAAATGAAAATTCCATCTGGGACAATCATCCTCTCCAAAACAGGCTACCTATTTGCAACACTCTCTATCTATGTGCAGAGATATACCTTCACAAAGTTGGCAATTTCTCACAACTCACTCAACCAAATAACTTGAAACTTTGGCAAACCTTAGGAAACTATACAAGAGACCAAATAAAGCTATAAATCAATGAAAATCTATACGTTGAGAGAGTAAACAATGCTCTACAATCTGGTACAATTAGATTTGGAAAACCCTAACTACACCTCTAGATCGAGGGGAGCCAAATCAAGAGAAAATGAGGTAAGCAAGCAAGGCGGCTGCTTGCTGGAGTTTATGACTTCACTAAAGTAAGTGGGAAACTCCTTGAATGCATACAATGCAAGAAACAAACACGGGATGATGCTCATATAGAGTTTACTTTTCCTACAATCTAGCTAACCAACCACCAATCAGTGTAGGTGCACTTTTTGGTGGTTGATTGATTATATTTGATTTTGATTGAGTTTGGTGGAGCTTCTAACTTGATTCCATGACTTTGGGTCTTCCTTTTTTATTGGTTCACTTGAAAAACTCATGGTTGAGCCCTTTTGCATTATTGAGACTTTATTTTCAACACTCCCCCTCAAGTCTCAATCCCTAGGTCCTTCATTCGAATGCATGCCTTGAAGTGTTGTAGCTTTACTCCATCCAAAGCTTTGGTAAATATATCTGAATATTGGTCCTTTGTATTGACATGCTCCAACTTGACATCTTTTGACATGATCTTCTCTCTAACAAAGTGGTAATGCACTTCTATATGCTTGGACCTTGCATGGAACACTAGACTTTGAGCCAAACATATGCTACTTATGTTGTCACAAAAAATAGGTACTTGCTTAACCTATAAATAAAGACCAACAAGCAACTTCTTGAGCCACATAAGCTCACATGAGACTTTTTCTAAGCCTCTATACTCAACTTCCGTCGATGAGAGAGCCACTGTTGGCTATTTCTTTGACATCCATGAGATTTTCTTCTTTCGTAGCATCATAATATATCTGCTAGTGCTCCTCATGTCATCTTTGGAACCTACCCAATCAACATCACAATAAGCTTGTACATTTAATCCATCATCGAATGGATAATATAGGCGTTCATACACTAATCCTTTGAGGTACCTAAGTACCCTTTTGGCTACAACAAGATGAGGTACTCTTGGTGCCCACAAAACTTTTTCTGCTATGTGTCTATTCTTCCTCTCTGCCACCCCATTTCGTTGAGGTGTATACCTGCAAGTGAATTGCCTTTTGATGCCATGGTCATGTAAATTTTGAAAATTCATTTGAAAAATACTCTCCCCCTCCATCCGATATGAGAGTCGTTATATATTTCCCTATTTCCTTCTCCACTAGGTTTTTGAACCTCTTGAAGTGGTAAAACACTTTTGACTTTGACTTCATGCAATACATCCAAACAAACCTTGAATGATCATCTATAAATGTGACAAAAGATCTATTACCTCCAATGGATGGCTCCCTTGTAGGTCCCCATACATCTGTGTGTATGAAATTCAACGCTTGATTGCTCACATGTGCTCCCTCATTGAATGGCAATCTGCTTTGTTTCCCTAATTGACAAGCATGGCACAAATGTTGCATATTTTGAGATGTAAGATCAGGTAGACCACTCATCAAGCCCTTCCTTTCCATGTCCTTCATCCTTTGTAAGTGTTGGCACTCAAGGTCAAGCATGAGGAGTAGATGCACATCAAAGAAGTAGACACACAAGAAGAGGGAGCATGTAGGGAGCTCCAAGAAGTACATGTCAAATTTTCAGAAGAAATCCCTATAAAAATAGTGATTTTCATCACTAACAACCGTTGTGAATTTTTGCAACTCCATTTTGTTCAAGCCTAGAAGTCCTCAAAGTTGAGGACTATTAGAAGTATCTACCCACCACTTTTCATATTTTTTAGACTCCATTTGAGCCCTCAAATAGGCCCTAGAACCTAATTTTTAACTAGGCCACACACTAGGGTTTGGACAGGGCCAAAACTACTCAAAAAACTATCAAAAGAGCTAGAGAGCTCATTTTTGAGGTTAGCTTGTTAGAGATTTGAGCTTTTGTAAGAGGTTTCTTTTGTAATCGGAGAACGTCCATTGTTCGACTCTTTGCTCTTACCTTATGTGTGTGTCTGTGTGTATGTTTGTGCATGCTTGTGTTCTTCTCACTCACGCACTTGTGCCTTCACTTATTGACGGTGTTCATACGAGTCCTCACATCTCTGTGGATTTACATTTATGAGGTGTATCTCCTCATGTTGGTACTTACCATTATGCTATAGTGACATCAAATTTGGCACCATTGTCAGGCAGATACACCTCATAAATGTCAATCCGTGGAGACGTGAGGACTGGTATGAAGACCGTGAGCAAGTGAAGGCACAAGTGTGTGAGTGAGAATGCACACACACACACACACATAAGGTAAGAGCAAAGCATCCAACAATGGAAGGTCTTTGATTACAAAAGAAATCTCTTACAAAAGCTCAAATCTCTAACAAGCTAACCTCAAAAATGAACTCTCTAGCTCTTTTTATAGTTTTTTGAGTAGTTTTGGCCCTCTCTAGACCTAGCGTCTGGCCTAGTTAAAACTTAGGTTCCAGTGCATATTTGAGGGCTCAAACAAAGTCTAAAAATTATGAAAATTGGTAGGTAGATACTTCTAGTACTCCTCAAGCTTGAGGACTCCTTAGCTTGAACAAAATGGAGTTGCAAAAATGTGAACTGATATTTAAGATGGTTTTTAGTGATGAAAATCACTATTTTTATAGGACTTTCTTCTGAAAATTGGACATGTACTTCTTGGAGGTCCCTACATGCTCCCTCTTCTTGTGTGTCCACTTCTTTGATGTGCTTCTAGTCCTCATGTTTGACCTTGAGTGCCATCACTCTCCCCCCCTCTCAAGTCTATTGTCCCTGATAGACCCTTTGTTGGAGTGGTTTTTCCATGTAGTACTTTGAGAGGTAGTGTCCCTCATGTATCAACAAGTTCATCTCTCATCCAAATGTAGTAGGATCTATTGTTTGGTGCTTCATTTTTATCTCCGCTAGCCTTTGCATGTACTGCTTCCTTGGATTCCAGCTTGATGGTGTACTTGTGTGCTTTCAAAAACTACTAGTTGCTCAAAAGAGGTTTTCAATGTTGATTTTGAGCTTTGTATTGCTTCATATATATTAATGTTTTAACCTTTATTTCCTCTAGATCTTGCAAAAATGGGTTGTCACAGTTTTCATGCAAGTACTCGTGACCCATGATGAATGATGTGTAAGTGTGTTAGTGCATGGGTTGAAGAAAATACGTGCCTTGTGCATGGCCTTGTAATGTGGCCCTATGCATGCGTACTTGGGAAATGCATTGGAAGAAGTATGGTGCAAGAAATTTGCACTTGAACTAAGTGGTCAAGGGTATGCTGATGAGTAGGTTTCCTAATCTATAATGGTTATACTTTTGCCCAAGTAGGTGATGCTTACCATGGTGAAATTTCCATTGATATTCATCTCATCATGTTGTACTTCCATCATGATGATTGACCCTTGGCTTGTCTAATTGCTGATGGATGTCCTTGTTGATGGCGAACTGATGAGATTCTTTGAGCGCCTGTTCCTATTTCTTCTTCTCTCTATTTTTTTTCTATTCTCCTCTATTTTTTTTCTTCCCCCTTTTTTTAAGGAACAATGATACAAAACAAGAAGAAATGTTAGTATCAATAACATATTTTACATATGTCAAGTGTGTCTCATGTGCCTGGGATTCTCAATTGTGTCTGTGCACGACCATGTAATGTGGCCCTATATTAATGCATACTCTAGAAATGCATGAGGTGAATGGTGCAAAAGACAGGCTTATGCCAAAGGCACATAGTTGTTGCATGTCAAGGCTTTCAATGCTCTTGCAAATGTTGATGCAGCCTTTGTTGGAGGTATCCATTTCAATTTGGTGGTTAATTGCAACTAATCATTCTTCCTTACAGGGATCCATTTTAGAACTGTGTTTGGCTGCATAGAGATCACCTTTGGACTTTTCATCTTTGGATGGTTTCTTAAATATTGTGTCCATCGTGGTTGGCTCTTTGGTTTTGTGGGAGCCATTGGTACTTTTGGCTTCCAAACCCATACTCATGTTGCTTCCTTCTTACTATTGCCGAAGAGGTGAGTTGATCTTCTTTTGATATCTGTGCTTGGTTTTGACTCTTGCTTTTGCATGGCTTCTTTGTTGAGACTTTTGTCATGTGGTAGAGCATAGGGTATTGTGCACGCAAGAGTTTATTAGGTACCCAGATGTGTAATTGTCCTTGTTGAGCTATAGCTAATTGTTTAGGCACCCAATTTAGTTGGATAACTTGTGGTTGAGCTTGTCCTAGTTGCTTGGTTCTTCTTTTGGCATAGTTTGCATGCTTGAATGGGGATTGTTGTGGCTAGGTTGATGATTGCTCAACTTTTTGTACCCAGATCAGCTTCATGCCTGGATGTACTTTCTTTTTTATTTCTATTTGTCTATTTGATATACCAGTTGTCTCATACTATTTTACTTGCCTCTTTGGTTGAATTACTATGCTTGCATCAGTCTTTAAAAAAGAAGAGAGATATGCTCACCTTTGAGACTATTCTCCCATGATTGAGTCCTTCTAGATCATAGAGCTTTTCACACATACAACATCTTCTTCTCTAAGATTAGGCTTAGAATAACTAAGAAAATGTGTGATACTTGGATTTGTCAGCATGCAATTCTTTGATTCTAATTTCATGCATTGTTTGTGTACCCAAAATTGAAGAAGTTGACTTCTTACGTTTAAGTTGATTGCATGGTCATATATCCACCCTTGGCCCAAGACAAGTGGTTCCGTAAGGTCCTCATCTTGACACACTCCTCACCCAAACAAGGTATTTCCACACCTCCCAAGCCTATGAGATAAGCTTCCATGGGATTGATGTTCAATTGCAGGTCTTGGCAGTATGAAAGTCTAATTGCACTAGTTGTTGTCGTTGAGTCAATCAATGCTCTCATAGTCCTTACATTCTTTCCTCATCCTACCATTATGGTCACAAAGGGACATCGATTGATTATTCGAGAAGCAAGTACACTCGATGTTTGGCACATGGTCATGTGTTATCATGGGGCTTCTAGATTGATATCTAGGCCTAATCACCTTAACTTATTTCTCCTAATGCGCTCTCTAGCCTCTGCATGTGCTTCTTCTCTAACCCTCAACTCTTCATTTTTTGCTTCTTAGCAGTATTGATTCTCATTAGCATATCCTCTGTAAGACATTCTTGATATATCTTGACTCGACACCCACTAATATAGTTTGGCAAGATGTCACCTTCTACACTGACCAATTGAACCGCACCACTAGTGGAAATTCTGTTAATGATCATGGGTCCATATCCACAATTTTCTAGTTTACAAGCATGCTGCTTTAGTGTATAAATCAACACTAGGTCTCCCTCTTTCAATCCTTTTTCCTTGACATGTGCATAAAAGTATGCCTTTTGTCTTTGCTTTACAGCATAGATGCCTGCTGCCACTCGTAGCCTCATTTCACCTAAGCGTTCTAGATCAAATATCCTGGAGGGGAATTCATGTCCATTCCACTCATGCTCTTGTGCTCTTTTAAAGCTGGAATTACAAAGTCCAATGGTAGCATAGCATTCTATTCGAAGACCATCTGAAATGGGGTGGCATTGAGTATCGTTTTGTAGGCAACTCGATAAGCCCAAGTAGCATGATGAAGTTGTTTATCCCAATCAGAGCGTTTATTATTTACCTTGTTTTGTCAATACGTTACATGGGATCTTATTTGTGCTCTCTGCTTGTCTGTTAGCTTGTGGATGATAAGGGGAAGACTTCTTATGTATCACCAAGAATTCTCGGAGAAGGTGTTCAATGACTTCATTCAAGAAGTGTGAGCCTCTATCACTTACTAACTCTATTGGTAACCCATATTTGGTGAACACATTCGAATAAGAACTTAGTTGTTGTTTGAGCATCATTCTTTGTTGTAGCTTTGACTTCCACCCACTTTGTAAGGTACTATGTGGCTACAATAATGTACTCTGCATGGGAGTTTCTAGCCGGGGGGTTAATAGGACCTACAAAGTCTATACCCCACTTCGAGAACGCAGGCCCTCCCATCATTGGCCTCTAAGGCATCTCATCTTTCCTAATCGGATATTGTGCATGTTGGCATGTGTCACACTTCTTCACATAGGTTTGTGCATCCATATGAAGAGTTGGCCACCAAAGTCTTGAGAATAGAATGTTCTTAATTACTCGGTAAGGCCCAAAGTGTCCATCTGTGACACCACTATGGGTAGTTTCTAAGATTTTCAAATAGTCTGATTCATGAACGCACAATCTTAAGTAACCATCTTTCCTCTTAATTATAGGTTGTCTCCTATTAAGGCATAGTCTTGAGCCTCTTGCTACATGCTTCATCTTCGTGCTAGACTAGCCTTGCTAGGTAATGTTCTCAATCTCATAAATTCTACCAATGGAGCACTCCAATCTGGAATTAACGACTCACGATAAAGAGTAGCATACTCCATTTGGGGTCTCTCTTTGCACCTTGGACAACTCTTAATCCACTCATGTATTTCTTTGTCCACACTAGGCCAATAAACTCCTAAACGTTTGAGATTTTGCAATGTCCGTTGTTTAGAATAGTGATTTCCTAGAAATCTTTCATGGGCTTGTTGCAAGTAGCTATTATGTTCATCGTCCTCAACACAACAAGCTAATACACACTCTATATCTTGTTTGTATATACTTCCTATATATATTTGATATTTTTTTGATTTTACAATTTCTTCTTTCTTTGTTTTCACATTCTTATTTGCAGGTCTGAAGGTTAGGACTGGTACCAACTTATTTGCCCATTTAGGAACAACTTCCAAATTGAACAGATAAGCATCGGCCAACTCATCGGACACTCCTTGTGGTGACTCTTCTGAAGTGATGCAAGAAAGCTGATTGGCATTGAGGTGGGTCCTACCTTTCCTAACGACCGCTTCAAAGTCACATTCCATTAGTAAGAGGAACCATCTTACTACACATCCTATATTGCAAGGTTTACTGACCAAATATAATAAAGCTTGATTATCAGTGAAAAACTTGAACTTGTTGGCCAATAGATAGTGTCTTAACTTCATCACGGCATATGCCATGCCTAAGCCTTCTTGCTTGGTTGTGGTATAGTTTCGTTCCGCTACGTTGAGCTGTCTACTAGCATATGTTATTGGAAAATCTAGATTTCCTTCACTTGTGGGTTGTGTTAGCACACATCCTATTGCATAATAAGATGCATCTACATGGACATGGAATGATTTATTCCACTCAAGAGTGGTCAGTATTGGTGCTGTGCACAAATGGCTCTTCAGCTCATTGAAGGAATTTTTGCATGCATTGTTTCACTCAGAATTTTTCAACAAGGCATAAAGAGGTTTAGTTGTGATTGCATACATGTGGATAAACCTACCGTAATAACCACAATGGCCCATAAAGGCTTGTACATATTTAACACTCCTTGGCCTTGGCAACTCTGCTATGGTTCTTACCTTATCCTCATCTATTGATATTCCATTCTTAGAAACAATATGACCTAAGATTTTACCTTGTCGTACGATGAACACACACGTTTTTGGGTTCAGACACACTCGATATTCTCTACACTTGTTGAAGATCTATCTGAGCTCAAGGATGTGGTATCTTCTTTCTAGGGAATGAACACATAAATCTTCCACATATACTTCTAAGCTCTTTTGAAAGAACTCTTTGAAGACATGACACATGAGCCTTTTGAATGTTGCAGGTGCATTGGTGAGCCCAAATGGCATCACACGAAATGCAAAGATCCCCTACTCTATGGCAAAGGCCATTTTGTGTTGATCTTCTAGGCCAATGGCTACTTGCTTGTAACCTGAAAATCCATCAAGAAAGTTATAAACTTCCTTGCCTGCAACACGCACCAATAAATGTTCGATGATTAGAAGCGGATAGCTATCTCTAATTGTAGTGGCATTAACGTTTTTAACGTTAATACACACTCGCAACTTTCCATTCTTGCTGGGCACCACTACGATGGTGAACACCCATTTAGTATGCTCAATCTCCTAGGTAAATCCAGCTTCAATCAGCCTATCAAAATCTTCTTTTATTTTTGCAGTGTAAGTGTCATTATATGTGTCTGGCTTCTGTTTGGTGGGCTACACATCGGTAGTCATGATGATTGTATGAGAGCATATTTTTGGATCTACCCCCTTCACGTCTCTATAGGTCCATGCAAACACATCCCTATATTCCCTTAATAAAGCTACAAGCTCTGCTTCTTCTTCTGCACTGAGGCCTTCTCTTATGTATGTACATCGCTCTTCATTCCCTTCAATGGTTACAACAATTTTTTTGGCCTTTTCTTTATTATAATATGCTTCTCCTATGATGCTATTTTAGGCATTTGTGCCAAATTTTTTTGGTCTTCAACTTCATATTTCTTGAAAATTTCTGGTACGTCAAACAATGATTCCTCCTCTTCTTGTTTCACAACTTTTCTTTTCTTTTTCTTTTGACCACCTTCACTTTCCTCCTTTGAATTTACAGTTTTGATGCTTGTGAGAGTTCTTCTTCTTTTTGGGTAAATACTCCTATGTTTTTTAGATAGTGCTCCTCTGAATTAAAGCAACTATCCATAACAATGGACTCTAGATCATTGTCATCCTCTTCTTCTTCTATAACATCACTAGGGTCACATTCTTCTAGCAAGGGTTCACATGAACATAGAGATATCATAACCCTTCTCATCACAATGAGGCATCCATTTTTCCTCATTAACAACAATGTCCATGGTGGCTAAGATTTCTGCCCAACCATGAGGCTCAAATTCCTCATCTCGAAAGATCATCTATGTGTAGGCTAGGTCTCTAACTGGTCTGTCTCCTTGAGAAGTTCCTCCTTCTCTCGCTTTTAGATGTCTTTCCTTTCCTCTGCCACTTTGCACATCCACAAGTGAGTATCTTCATGAATCCATGATGGATCAAAAGAACTGTTAGAATGCATAGAGATTGAATCTTCTTGTGCCTTGTGGATAGGATTCCACTATACGGGTGGTACATCTCTAAAGGTATAATCCTTCAAATTGACCTTGGTGGTGACCCCTAAGTGCTCCAAGTACAAGGAGTTGGTTCCCCTACCGTGTACTATGTGTAGTTTTCATAAGAAGGGTCTTCCTAGGATCATCTCATAGACATTATTTAAGTCACATATAACAAAGGTGTGTTCAAACTCTACCCCACAAGTGGTTAGAGTTATCCCTTCTAGCAATCCTAGAGGTCTTTCAACATGGTTGTCTACCATTTGAAGCTTCATTTTGGTTGGTCTTAATACGGGTTTGCCCCATTGCTTCCACAAGGAGGTGGTCACAATTGCAACACCTGCATCTGAATCTAAGATAGCTTTAGTTGTGTAACCTTGGTATGTGATTGGAAGATAAGTATTACCTTCTTCACCTTCACACATGTCTCCTATTTTGTCTAGAGGTATCTCTGGGACTTTCTGCCTAGAGCCTACTTTTGACACATTGGAACCAATTTCTGGAACTTGATTTGCCACATGATTCCATAGCTCAGGTTTTACTTTGAGCATCTCTTCGAAAGTAAGACGACATTGAACCTTAGTGTTCTTCATGACTTCAGTGCTTCTTGGAACCACTTAGTCTTCATTTCTTACCAGTATTGTGGAAGCTTTGATATGAAGAGATTCAGATTCCCATGGGCCTGTGAATTGTGGAAACTCTTGTAAATAATTAGATTCAAAATCTAAATTTTCATCTTTTGGTTGCTCAGCTTGGTCTCCATAAATAGATGGAACATCTTGGGCAAATTGATCATGAAGATCATCAAATTCAGGAATAGGAGGGGGGTTACCCTTCTCCTTGGCCCATTTTTCTTCCAGTATTTACCACAAGAACTCTTGAGAGTACTGTTAATTTAAAAGAGGTCTTCCATCATCTTTGGAATTAGAAATAAAAACTTTTGTTGGCGGTGAGCTTTCTCTTTCATCAACTGATTGAGCCTGTGGAGGTAAAGAAACCTGCGGCTTGTTTACCAACTACCCTAATCTTTCTAATAAGCCTTGGAAATGCAAACTAGGATTGATAGAATTTGTCTGATTAAATGATTGATTGGTCTTGAGCATAGCCTCAGCTATTTCTACCATTTTTATGCATATTTTTGTCCATTCAATCTCTAAATCTGCTCTAGGGTAGCTCTTGCTTAGGTTTGCAGTTGTTGGCCCTTCTTAAAGTCGAGCCTGGTAGGCCTTGAACATCATGTCCATGTCTTCTTGTGTTGGATCTGCAAGAACAGACCCTGGTTGTGGTCTATTTACAATGGGTGGTGGGGTGGGATGAAGCGGAGTTGATGGAGTTTCAACATGCGAGGGGTTCTGAGATGCAATGTCTTCTATCTTTCTTTTTGCATCTCTCAAGCTTTCTTCTAGTTCGGATAACTTTTTGGTCCACTTATGATTGGCCTTCTCCCTAGTATCCTTCCATGTTCTTGTTTTCCTTTTTATAGGCTCTCTTGATTCACTTGAGACTGATTTTTCAACTGGTTTCACTTGTTGTAAGGCTTGCACCCTAGTAAATGCCTTTATCCGAGCCATATTAGTGCTACTTGAACTTGAATCCACCACTAAACCTACCATATTAATGGGTGTAACCTTGGTTGCACTAGAGGGATTCTTGGGAAAATCTCTCGAGAGATGTTCTTTGCCGCACTCACGACAAAAGCCTTGTATTGTGATGTTTTGTCATTATCCCAGAGTCGATGGGTGGGGACATTCACGAATAAAATGATTGCTCTGATAGCTAAAACATGTTCCTCTTGGGGCTTGTCATCTTACTTGTCTCAATTGAGGCCTGGGGATATGTTGGTGCAAGACAATTACCAATTGATGATTTGGACAAGATTTGAAGTCAAAGAGTAAAGCAAAGATCAAAGTTAGAGTCTTGAAGATGATTGCATGGTCAAAAGATGGACTTGTATATACATGTATATTACTCTTATAATTAGAAGATTAGTAAAGGCAAGCAACAATTGAATGAAGATGAAGGCACTATGAGTCAAGCTAACTTCCTAAGATGAAGAGGAGGTGGCAAAGGAAGAGGAAGAGGCAAGAGCAATAAAGATGGTATCAAAGCTTGCTGGATTTGTGGTAAGACTAATCATTTAGCTCATGAATGTTCGTGTAATAATCAGAATGGTGGAGGATATAATCAAAAATCTAATTCAAGAGGAAGATGTTGTAGAAATCAGAGAAGCAATTTCGGAGGTAGAGGTAGTAGAGGTTTCTTTGGAAGAAATGCAGGAAGAGGCTTTCAAAGTCAATCCTACAATAATACCTACTACAATTATGCTTCAGATCAAAAAGAGGATCCAACCTTAATTATGAATGCAACATGTGAAAGGAAAAGTGAAGGTCAAAGAGTTTTCTACATTGACTCATGGTATAGCAATGACCTGAGTGGAAACATAGCTTTGATGACTCATTTGGAGAATTAGGTGAGTAATCATATAGTCCAAACAGGTGATAACACAAAGCATAATGTGAAGTCCATTGGATCCGTAAAGTCCAAGGATGGAAGCACTCTTTTGAGCAAGGTTCTATATTTCCCTACAATTCCAAAGAATTTGATAAGTGTAAGACAAATTGTAGAGAACGGATATGAAGTAAGGTTGACTAATGATGGAGTTTATGTTGAAGACCTTAGCCATGGGTATAAACAAATTGTTTTAGGGAAGAAAGAAGGAAGGCTCTTCACATTGAAGATTCAAGGCAATGTTGGTCATGCCTTGTTCACTTATGGAGAACATAAGATCTCTCAGTTAGATCTTTGGCACAAAAGGTTTGGACATTTCAATGAAAGAGGTATTAAGGATATGATTAACAATGGTTCAGTGCTTGGATTTCCTAATATTATAGGTCAAGACATGACATACAAATGTGAAGCATGTCAATTAGGTAAAGCTCACAAGAATACTTATGGTAAGAAAGGATTTATGTACTTAAAAAAGCTTGCATTGGTGCATACAAATGTATGGGGTCCATCAAAGGACTTTAGCATTAATGGTTCAAGATATTATGTGATTATGTTGATGATGCTATGAGAACTAGCCACATCGACCTTCCACTAGGACACCACTGAAGCTCCCTTGTGACTCACTAATTTGACTCACCATGTTCTAGAACTCACGTGGTATTTTTG
The DNA here is from genome assembly GCA_020310875.1 of Ceratopteris richardii. Taxonomy (NCBI): domain Eukaryota; kingdom Viridiplantae; phylum Streptophyta; class Polypodiopsida; order Polypodiales; family Pteridaceae; genus Ceratopteris; species Ceratopteris richardii. Next base: position 35,698,031 of record CM035414.1, on the reverse strand, counting down.
CTACATTTTATGAATAATATGAGCCTTCTTGAAGTATTTGAAGACTTCCCAAAGGTATTTACATAATTTGAAACTTGTAACCTACATAAAACAAATGTTCGCAACATTCTCCCCCTCAAGTTTCAAAGGGTATTTCCTTCATGCCAAGAATATAGTTGAATCTTTGAAGCTTTGGTCCATCCAAGGATTTGGTGAAGATATCTACAACTTGATCCTTTGTTCCCAAGAGAAACCTGCACTTCATTGTTCATGGCCTTCTCTCCAACATAATGATAGTGAACCTCTATATGCTTTGTTCTAGCATGAAAAATAGGATTTGAGGTCATATGAATGCTGCTCAAGTTATCTCCATATATCAGTGGTACATCAACCTGCACATTCAAGTCATGAAACAACTTTTTAAACCACATAACCTCAGTAGTAGCCAATGCTAAACCTCTATACTCAGCCTCTGTAGAATATAAAGCAACTGTAGGCTGTTTCTTTGAACTCCATGTTAATGTCTTGTTTCCTGCTATTACCACATATCCACTTGTGGATCTTCTGTCATCTTTGCTTCTAGCCCAATCTGCATCACTAAAGACTTTAAGAGTTAGATCAGCATCATGACTATAAAATAATCCTTCGTTCATGGTACCTTTCAAATACCTAAGCACTCTTTTTGCTGCATGCATATGAGGTACTCTAGGTTCATGCATAAACTGTGACAATACTCCCACTGCATAACATATATCAGGTCTAGTTTTTGTTGCATAAATCAAAGATCCTACCATGGATCTATATACATTCATATCATGCAACTCATCACCTTCCTTTGCGCTTAGCTTTACATTACATTCCATTGGAGTAGAAACAAATTTACATTCCTGCATACCAAACCTTTTCAGCATATCACATATATACTTTCTTTGTATCAACCACATACCTTCATCGCTATACACAATTTCAATCCCAAGAAAGTATCTGAGCAAAACCAAGATCTGAAATTTTAAATTCCTTTCCCAAATTACCTTTTATCTCATCAATTGCTTTTGCATCATTCCCTGTAATCAACAAGTCATCCACATAAATGCATACATAGACACACATGCCATCTACATGTTTTACATAAAGTGAAGGATCAGCATGACTCGCTGTGTATCCTTGCAGCATAAGATACTTTACCAACCTTGCATTCCATGCCCTTGGTGCCTGCTTAAGACCATACAATGCCTTCTTTAACCTGCATACATGATTAGGACATTTTGCATCCACATAACCATCTGGCTGTGACATATACACTTCTTCATTTAACTCACCATTAAGAAAGGCATTCTTTATATCGAGTTGATATATATTCCACCTTTTACTTGCAGCTAAAGCCAACAAAGTTCTCACCGTTGCCACATTTGCTACTGGACTAAATGTTTCCTCATAGTCCACACCTTGAGTTTGATTATATCCTTTTGCTACAAGTCTAGCCTTATATCTAGACACACTACCATCACTATTTCTTTTAATCTTAAAAACCCACTTGCAACCAAGTACCTTTTGCTTTGGTGTACTTGGAACTAAATTCCAAGTCTTGTTATCCTGTAGTGCTTCCATTTCTTCTCTCATTGCTTTCTCCCACTTTTCATCTCCTTTGGCCTCATCATAACATGTGGGTTCATTTTCCTGCTCAACTTTTGTCATAAAAGCATAATGAGTATTCATGAAAGATTCATAAGTATACCTTTGAGGTTGCTTACTTACTCTTGAAGTTCTTCTTACCTCCAATGTAGATGCTCTTCCTTTCTTATTAGGAACCTTTGATGATTCTCCATACTCACATACATCACTAATTTCCTCTCCTTCATCATTAACTTCAACAAGTTTGAGTTTACCTTTACTTTTAACACTTGGAGGTGACTCTTGCCTTAATCTTCCATTGAAAGGTGATCCTCTTTCTTCATCTAAACCACTCCTTTCATCATTTAAACTTCCTGATGGCTGAACTATGCATTCATCTCCTTCAACCACACCTTCTTCATTTTCATCCATGACCTGCAAACAATTCTTATCTGCATACCATGAAAGTGATTCATCAAAGTTTACATCTCTTGACACAACAACCTTATTGGTATGAGGATTATAGCATCTATATCCTCTTTGAGTATCTGCATAACCAATAAATATACATTTTTCTGATTTCGCATCAAGTTTAGATCTCACCTCACTAGGTACATGTACATAACATACACAACCAAATACTTTCAAATGACTTACACTTGGTTTCCTTCCATGCCATACCTCATATGGTGTCAAATGATGAACTCCAGCAGTCGGAACTCTATTCATAATGTAAACACTTGTGCTAACAGCTTCAGCCCAAAAATAATTAGGCAAACACATATCATTAAGCATGCTTCTAGATGCTTCTGCTATGATTCTGTTTCTTCTTTCTGCGACTCCATTTTGTTGTGGAGTATACCTGCATGTAACTTCTCTTTTGATACCTTCATCATACAAAAAATCAGTAAAAGCTTGAGAGAAATACTCTCCTCCTCCATCGGATCTTAGCTTCTTAATATACCTTCCTGTTTGCTTTTCGACATATGATTTGAACTTCTTGAAACAATCAAAGACCTCACTCTTATGTTTAATAAAATACACAAATGTCATTCTACTATGATCGTCAATGAATGATACATAGTACTTATTACCAACCAAGGATGCCTCTTTAGTAGGTCCCCACACATCTGTGTGTATGAGATCTAGCAAACCATCACTTACATAGCTTGAATGCTTGAAAGGTTGTCTACTCTGCTTACCCATTTGACATGCTTCACAAAGATGCACCATATGTTGCTTAGTAAGATCAGGTAATCCTTCAACAATCCTCTTCTTTGATAGCTCCTTTAACCTGTGTACATTCATGTGTCCAATCCTTTTGTGCCATAGATCAAGCTCTGCTATTCGATGCATACCATAAGAGAAATAGTTTGTATGATTTGGGTTTACCTTTAATGTAAACAATCTACCTTGTTTTTGACCTCTAGCAATTAACCTCCTTTGCTTTGGATCCTCAATGAAGCAACCTGCATGATTAAATCTCACTTGTAGACCTTTTTCTACCATTTGACCAACCGACATCAAATTCTTAGTGATCGTTGGCACATAAAGTACATCCTTCAAGCAATTTGTCTTGCTCTTATCCTGCATAACAACATCTCCAACCTGCATAATCTTATGTGTTGTATCATCTCCTGTTTCAACATGACCTTTACATGACGGATTATGCATATTAGAAAACCATGAAGCATCATGAGACATGTGATTAGAACAACCACTATCTACATACCATACATCGCTATTGCAATTCATCTTAGTTTCTACATTCATCATAAGAAGAGAATCATAATCATCACTTTTACCTTCAACTGCATAATTTCCTTGTTGTTTACCTCTTCTTGAATAGCCTCCTCTTCGATTACCACCTTGATTATTTTCATTTTGATAACAATCTTTGGCATAGTGTCCATACCTTCCACATATATAGCAATTGTTCTTATTATCTTCACTCCTTTGTCTTTGGTTGTAGTTGTAGTAGCCTTTCGTACCTCTAGCGCTTGATCTTCCTCTTCCTCTTGTGTTGAAGAAGCCACTTGAAGTCCTTTGATCATCGCTCCTTCTTCCTTGACCTCTATTTGAACCTCTTCCACCTCTGTTTCCACCTCTTGATGATCCTACATAAAGAGCTTGTCCTTGAGATCCTTTTTGATTTGAAGTAGAACCATTTAGATTCATCTCCTCCGTGACCATGAGGGAAATAAGTTGATCAAAATCTAGTAATTCTCCTCTAACATAAACTGAAGTAATGAAGGGTTTCCATCTCTCATCATCTTTGAGTCCGTTGAGAGTATGTGCAACCAAGTCGTCGTCCTCCACATGAGCTTGAATTGATCCTAGTTGATCTGCAATCTCTTTAACCTTCAACAAGTAATCATTGACCGATGTCCTTGTATCTTTCTTTATGTTATTCAACTCATTTTTGAGTTGAATCTTCCTTGCTCTTGTACCTGTAGCATACAACCTTTCCAAGGCAAGCCAAACATCTCTACTTGTGTCTAGATCTTGTATGTGTCCTACCATTGAATCTTGAATATTTTGTGATAAAATAAATATAACCCTTTTGTCTCTCTCATTCCAAAGTCTAAACTCCCTCAATTGTTGCTGATTTGGGTCCTCTGGTAATGTGGGTTTGATATCTGTGCCGTCAATCAAACCATACAAGCCTCTACCTTGCAAGTATGCTGTGATTCTAAACTTCCATGCTTGATAATTGGTCTTATCAAGCTTCTCTATTTGTGCATGTTGGTCTCCCATAATACAAATGCTAAGCTTCCTCCTTTAAGCCTCCTTTCCAATGTGTTTGATGAGAAGAAATATAATATTTACCTTGTAAATGAGGTATGTGCACCTTTCTTTGCTTGGATGTTGCTTCAGATGCCTCCTTGCAATCTTCTTCTACCTTTGTGTAGTGTTGATGATGAACTGCTTCTTTGATAGCTTCAAATTCTTTGTTAACGTATGATAACCTTCTCCAAGCCTCCAAGTACTTGCTCTGATACCAATGTTGGAGTTTATTGATCTCCAAAGTACAGCTAGAAGTAGGTGAAACCCAATAGGACCTAGTTGACTTTTTCACAAACTTGTATGCACAGACCAATTTTCTTGCAGAGCAAATTTCTCTTTACTCTCTTGGAATTTTCCAAAACTGTTTCCCACACATAAACTAGACTCTAAGAGCTTTCCAACAAGATATAGAACACCTCAAATGGATAAATACACAATGAGCTATGACCTCTGCAAGATGCAGCTTTAATGGAGACCTTGAAACAGAGATGAACCTGAGGACACACATCACTTGCAGAGACTACTCCTCTTAACTCACAACTCCAATGACTTTGAAACTTTCCAGAATACAAGTAGACTTAAAGAGCTTTCTACCAAGCCAAATAACACATGCTTTGGATACATACACAAGGAGATATGACCTCTACAAGTTTGAGGTTTAATGGAGACCTTCAGCAGGGATAAAAAACAGAGAACACACACTACTTGCAGAGAGTATTGCTCTCAGCTCACAAATCCAATGATTATGAAAATTTACAGGAAGAAAGTAGACAGTAAGAGCTTTCTAATGAGCTATCAAACATGTAATTTGGATATATAATGAGGGAGCTACAAGCTCTGCAATCTCTGCATACAAAACTACAGCAGTGTAGAGATACACATATGACTCTCTTGGACATCCCACAAGATCACGACTTTTCTCCTCTTTTTATAGCATGGGAAACTAATCTAAAACCTTCCTAATACATCTAAATTCGTGGTAGACACTTGGATGGAGGTATTACATGACTCAAGTGCTCAAATAAGCAATGTATTGATGGACTTTGAGAACTAGCCACATCGACCTTCCACTAGGACACCACTGAAGCTCCCTTGTGACTCACTAATTTGACTCACCATGTTCTAGAACTCACGTGGTATTTTTGCTACATTTTATGAATAATATGAGCCTTCTTGAAGTATTTGAAGACTTCCCAAAGGTATTTACATAATTTGAAACTTGTACCCTACATAAAACAAATGTTCGCAACAAGTGCGAGCATGGAACACAGGGTTCCTCGCAACTGCCAATGCACTCTAACTGTCAGTGAAGATGGTGGTGGCAGAAGACTGGCCAACACCATCTGAGCCACACTCAACAGTCGCTGTGAAAGCTGCCCTATACTCAGCCTCACAACTGGAAGTGGCCACAGTAGGCTGCTTCTTGCTCAACCAAGATATACATGAGCTACCAAGCATGAAGCAAAAACCACTGGTGGACACACGACTATCATAGCAACTAGCCCAATTTGAGTCAGAAAAAGCATGAAAATCTGGCGGTAGTGATCCCCCCTTGGGATAAAACAACCCAAGTAGCCGAGTACCACTCAAGTAGCGAAAGATGCGCTTAACCGCCTTCCAATGCGTGACTCCTGGGCAATGCATAAACCTGCTCATCTGTGAGACAACAAACTGAACATCTGGCCGAGTAATGCATAAGTAAATCAAGCATCCAACAGCCTACTAATAGAGAACAGCATCAAATGCATCTCCAGCATTATGAAGACTCAATCGTAAACCTGTCTCCATAGGAGTGGCAATAGGCTTACAGTCTTCAAGGCCAAAACGCTGCAATAATATGTCAATATATTTCGTTTGACACAAAGCCATTCCACCATCAACTTGCATAAACTGAATGCCCAAATAGTGATGCAAATGCCCCAAATCACACATCTCAAATGAGGCATGCAAATCAGCCTTGAAATCAGCAATATGCTTTTCAATAGGGCAGCATGTCATCAACATAGACAACAATGATCAGAAGCACATCATTAGCACGCTTAACATATAAGGTGCTTTCATTTGGACTGTTCTCAAAACCATGTGCAACCAGATAGGCATGTATCTTCTCATACCAAGCACGTGGTGCTTGCTTTAAACCATATAATGCCTTCTTTAACCTACACACCTGATTTTCATGCCCTTTCTGCACAAAGCCACGGAGCTAAAGAACATACACTTCTTCATGCAAGTCACCATTCAGAAATGTTGTTTTAATGTCCAACTGATGTACATTCCAACCATGATGGGCTGCAAGTGCACAAATGCTCCGAACAGTAGTCATATGGCATGTAGGTGCAAAGGTCTCATCAAAATCAATGCCTCTTTCTTGCCCATAACCCTTTGCAACAAGCCTAGCCTTATACCTGTCAATTGTACCATCTGGTTTACGCTTCAGCTTGTATACCCACTTAGTGCCAATGGCCTTCTTGCCAGGAGGCAAGTCACAGAAAGACCATGTACCATTCTTCATTATAGCATCATATTCAGATTGCATGGTAGCCATCCAATTTTCTGAATTCTGTGCTTCATCAAAAGAAACAGGCTCATTCTCATCACAGAGACTAGACGCAGCCATATCATAGCAATCTGATGCAAAGGAGGCACTATGAGAGCCTGAAGGAGTACGATATGACAAAGGTGCATCTAATTTGCTATCACGCAAAGTCTGCACCAGCCATTTTGGCATAGTTTTTGCCTGCTCAATATCAGCTCTCTCATCAACAAGTGCATCATGTAAATCTGCATCGAAAATAGAATGATCTGCATCATCATATGAAACCTGCAAGGGATGAGAAGTTGCCTCATTAGGACCAGCACTAGACTGTCCACCTGTAAAAAGAGGCATCAAAGTATCATACATGTCTTTAGAGCTAACAGATGTCTCCTTAGTACATGAAAGCAATGGCTAACCAGAATGCGTTTAGTCTGTGGATGATACAGATGACAACCTTTACTTTCAGAACTGTACCCAACAAAAATACATTTTAGTGCCTTATCATTTAATTTTCTGCGATGTTGTTCAGACACTAATGCATATGCCAAACAGCTAAAAACACGCAGATGAGCAACAGATGGCTTGCGGTCATGCCAAGCCTCATATGGAGTGATAGACTGCAGCGCTTTAGTGGGACACCTGTTCAGTACATATGCTGCACACATGACAGCCTCAAGCCAGAAACTATGTTGTAAAGCCTGACTCTTGACCATGCACCTCGCCATCTCCATGAGTGACCTATTCTTTCGTTCAGCAACTCCATTCTGTTGAGGTGTATACAGCACTGTACACTGGTGTTTTATCCCACGTTCAGCCAGAAATGCATTGAAATCAGAAGACATATATTCCCCCCCTCGATCAGAACGGAGGGTGCCCATTTTACATGTTGATAGATTTTCAACCACAACCAAAAATTGTTTAAAGCACATGAACACTTCAGACTTTGCTTTGAGTGGATATACCCATGCATGCCTGGAAAAATCATCAATGAAAGTCCCGAAGTAAAGGTAATTCCCAAAAGAGGGTGTCTGCATAGGACCACAGATATCACTATGTACAAACTGCAATTTCTGCGTAGCCCAAACTGAACCATCTTTTGGAAAGGAGGAACGCTGCATTTTGCCCAAAATACAGCCTTCACATAAATGTTTTCCAGGTGCCTCAAGCTTGGGCAAAGAAGACACCATATCAGATTTCTGCAAGCATAGCAAACTAGCAAAATTCAGATGATCAAAGCGTGCATGCCAAAGCTTTGCATCTAACATAGCCTGAGAATCATGAACTGCACATGCCGAATCATTCAGAGATCTTTCATAGTCTATGAGCTTATATAGCCCATGACATAAAATGCCAGAAGCAATAATCACATCGCCATTTGACAGATCAAGAACTGTACACCTGTCATCAACAAATTTCACAACCAAGCCAATCTTGTCTAATGCAGAAACTGATAAAAGGTTCTTTTTGATCCCTGGCACAAATAAAGCATCCGACAAAGTGAAAGAACTACCATCAGCAGTAGTCAAAATGATCTTACCAACTCCCATAACAGGATAAGAGGAGTTGTTGGCACATGTAACAGTATTCCCTGTACGGGCAGGCTCGAGTGAAGAGAAGAAACTGCGCTGCGAGGTAATATGTTTGGTCGCCCCACTGTCAAAATACCAAACATCTGAGTCTACTGCAGACATGCACTGCTCATGATAAGATGGGTCAAAACTGCAAACAATAGTAAACGCCCATTCTTCTTCTTGCACAAGATTAGTAGACTCTGTTTTTGGTGTAGAGGCTTTTGCAACAACCATTCTAGCCTCCTTTTTCTTTGCCTCTTTTGCAGCCAGTTTAGGACAGTTCTTTATGATATGATCATTCCCTTTACAATACTTGCAAAACAATTTCTGCTTTTCTGATTTCTTCTCATCTTTATCCTGGTTCTTCAAATGTGCAGCATTTGCAGATTTCTGCTTACTAGTAGAAGAGCTCCATTTTCCTTTACCCTTCTGACTAGCCAGGAAAGCTTGATCTGCAACACGCATAATGGACCTATTCTGCCTGGACTGATCTTCCTGCAACAGAACAGAGACTAACTCCTCAAATGATAAGGCATTCGGATTGCCTTTCATCATCAACCGAAGAGTAGAAGCAAAACTCTGATATGAATCAGGAAGACCATTCAGAATGGTCTGCACAAGTGAGCTATCTGGTATAACCTCATCAGCAGAAATCAACTATTCCTTCAAATCTTTGATCTTCGTTAGGAAACTGTCCATAGAATCACCTTCATTCATGTGCTCACTCTCCAACTATTTTTGGAGGTAAGCAACACAATTCTCATTCCTAGCTTGGTACAATGTGGTAAGTGTATCCCAAGCATCCCTAGCTGTTCTGCAAGAGCGAATATGAGGAATAATGGCACGTTTGACAGACAAAGCTATCAATGCATGTGCCTGGGCATCTCTGCCATCCCAACGAATTTGCTCTGCAGTAGGTGAAACAGATACAGCAGCACGAACAGGAATCTGCGAAATATCATCTTCGACACCATCTTCATCAGCTCCAACACCTGTATTTGCAATACCTGTCGTTATAGGTGTAACAGGACGTCTTTCAACACCCTGCACAATGTTCCACAATCCTTTTGCAACCAAAACATGTCGCATCATATAAGCCCATAATGGGTAGTTGGTACCATCCAACTTATCCTCAACAGCCAACATACGGAATACATCACTGCTTTCAGCCATGGCCGGTGACTAAAATACCTTGATGTAGAAAATTGACTGTATCTCAAAAAGTTGAATAGAACTGCCCAAACGAGTTCTTCTAGACCTGTAGCAGACTTCGAGACGCTTAAACTGGCAAACAGAAACTGGTATAAACCTTTGGCACAAAAAGACGAAATAGCCTACACAAGCGCTGCGATAGTGCATTCGGAGGCCGAAACGAGCTTAGATCGCGATTTCCGCACCACAAAGCGAAGCCGTTTTGATCTCGGAAACACGTTGAGTATGCTCGCCAAAATTCGTGCGATTTTGAGACTACAAACGGAGGAGTGTCGATGGCACCCTAGATGAAGCGACGACCTGCTCTGATACCAATTGTTGGAGATAGATGTCTGCGGAGGCACGCGAACAACACAAGGAAGAAGAAGAAGCTTGGAGCACAAACACACAATAGTGAATGTATTACTAGAGAATGTACAAAGATAAGTAGCCCATTAGGGCAATAGGCGTATATACAAGCCGGGGGAAAAAAACCTCCTAAAGATGGAAAAAAGTGCCCCGACGGTCCTAGTGTGTTCACACACATCACTACCTAAATATATCAACAATACCAATGATGGGGATGATTCTAACACCCCAATGCAACAATGGAAGATGGCTGCCCTCCACTAGGTCCACACGTAGTGATGTATGCTCACTATTATGAACTTTTCTATGCACCTATACATAGACTGAAAATGAAACTTTGCACACTTATAGTAAATTATAAGAGCTACACAAGAAGCTCTAAAACATCATGAATGGATATTCCATATGGGGAGCCATCCTCTGCAAAATAGGCTACCTGTTTGCAACGCTCTCTGCCTGTGTGCAAAGATATACCTTCACAAAGTTGGCAATTTCTCACAACTCACTTAGCCAAATAACTAGAAACTTTGGAAAAGTTTAGCGAATCATATGAGAGACAAATATAATCTTGAAATCAATTAAAATGAGTACAATGAGAGAGCAAAAAAATGCTCTACACTCTAGTACAATCATATTTGAAAAACACACCTCTAGATTGAGAGGAGCGAAATCAAGAGAAAATGAGGTAAGTAAGCAAGGGGGTTGCTTGTTGGAGTTTATATAAGTGGGAAACTTGTGGAATGTATACAATGCAAGAAACAAAGGGGAGATGATGCTTATATAGAGTTTTACTTTTCTTACAGTGTAGTTAACCACCCACCAATCAATGTAGGTGCACGTTTTAGTGGCTGATTGATGAGATTTGAATTTGATTGAGCTTGGTGGAGCTTCTAACTTGATTCCCAACTTTGGGTCTACCTTTTTGATTGGTTCACTTGAAAAGCTCGTGGTTGAACCCTTTTGCATGATTGAGACTTGATTTTCAACACCTCATGCCATCTATCATTATTGATTGAGATTATAATATGGTTTCATGCTATTTAGACGAATTCATGAAGAAGGGTCAAGATCTCAGTGGGTTGGAAAAAATGAATGGTGTCATACTCAACAATGGCTCGATTTTAAAGATATTTTATATAATAGTGGATTTATATGGGCCAATAACTAAATAGGTAAAAGATTCACACTTCTCGACTGGAGTGATCTTACTAGTCTTCCTATCTTGCCAAAGAGTGTCATTTATAATCATCTTGGTTTTCTGTCTAATCATGATGCTGCTATTACTTGATTGAAAACCACAAACTTACAACATAAATATAGTTGGTTCCACATTGAAACCCAACTATTATAATTCGAATCCATTTACTCTGAAGTAACCAAAATGATAGATTCGAAACAAAATGATTAGTGCCTGATTAGCCAAAAGTGTTCTATAGTAATAAAGAATTGTCAGTCATTCTTTTGTGATGCAAAAAACCATAGAACACAAAAGGAAAAAAGTGTAGACATCATGTATTCTTGGCTCAAGGCTATTCAAGAGAAAAAAATAAAAGATGGAGTCATCTATAGAAATAGGATTATAACACTAGAAAATAATTGATGCAAAGAACATTGCATACATCTTAAACTCAACTGGCAAGAGAACTTTAAAACACCTTCCAAAATTATGTTTTAACTATAAGAAGGAAGAAAAACAAAGAAATTATAACTTAGCTCAAGTGGCACAATAGGACAACTACTTTTGAACAAGACAAAATATGTCTTATCCAAAGCTTCTTCTAGGATATCTTTTCCAAATAAACTATAGATTACAAAGAGAAATGGAAGGACTATGCAAAAGTTGAAAGATTTTAAAACAAAACAACCAACCCTAACTTATAGTCCTAATTTGATTGACCTTTGAAACTCACCAGAATAATCCATGCTATCCACTTTCTCAGAAGAGGTAAAACCCACCTCTTGATGGGCTTTCGAGCGACATTTTGGAGGTATTCCCATCCACGCTTGATCCTTTGATTATGGAAATATGGCATGACTCATTTAATGTGATTCCTAGATTCATTAATTAAGGAGTGGTCAAACTTGTCTTCAAAAAAGGAGATGGACATTTGTTAAGTAATTGGTATCCCTTCACTTGCCTTAACACCATTTACAAGATTATTCTTAAAGCCTTGGAGAACATAGTTAGCCCGCACATGCAACACTTGATTACACATGAACAAAAGAGTTCATTCAATGAAGGTTCATTATGGACACCATCATCTCTCTTGGGGAAGACATGCAATTGATGGGCTCTGAAGAAAAACAATTTGTTTTTTTGTTAATTGACTTCAAGAAAGCATATGATTTAGGAGTTCATTCTACAATCTCTCCAAGGTTGTAGATTTTTCCCCTAATTTACTCGTGTAGCACACTACCTATTAGCAAAAACCTGAAGCAAAGCTGTTGTTAATGGATATCTAAATGAGGTCATTTTCTTGAAGAAATCAATTAGGCATGGATGCTCATTGGCCCCTCTCTTGTTTGCCATTGCAATGACTGGTTCACTAGTGTGGCCCTTACATGATGAGTGTACAAAGGAAAACTATGGGGTATCTTGGTTCTTCAAACATATGCTCATGAGAAGAAAATGGCAATAATTAATGATTTGAATTTTTGAAGAGTTTCTTGATGGCATTGGAAGCATTTTTCAGGGCTAGTGGATCCACCATCATCCATAACAAAACTCTAGTGAAGGCATCTATTAACCATCTCCCTAATTTTATCATTCACATTGGCTTTCAATTCATCAATGTTTGAGAATTATAAGGCTTCTCGGAATGCCCATAGGATTCATTGTGTCCCCTAACACCAAATGGGATTGGACAATTGAAAAAATTAAAAGTAAAGTTTGGAAATGGAATCAGGTACAATTCAATAAAAGTGATCCCCAAAGTTAGGAAATATTCCCCCAGCTCACAAATTCGTGGTTTTAGGTAGTTAGAACCACAGGTTTGCTTTTTACATCATGGATGAGGTAAGCCGTTCTTTTTCCTTTTTCTTTTTCACAATTACAAGAGATAAAATGTACTCTTTTACAAGAGGTGTTCACATGAGTCCACATATGAACATAAATCAAATAATATCAAGCATGTAGGCTTGGGTAAAATGCACCAATATCTCCCCCTCAAGCCTAACATGCTTGGCCTCCAAATATATCTTCAATTGTCCTTGATTTCTTGCAAGCCAATCATCAACTTGAATCTACTTAACTTTGTACCATCAAGAGCTTTAGTCAACATGTCTATACATTGCATATCTATGGAGACATAGGGTAGTTGAATATCCTTGCTCATTAGCTTCTCCCTTACATAATGGTAGTGGACTTCAATATGCTTGGTTCTAACATGGTATACCAGATTAGCTGCAAGATGTAGTGAGCTTGTGTTGTCACTAAAAATGTGAGGTGTTGAAGAATGAAGTCCAAGATCTGTGTACAAAGACTTTAACCACATGATTTCTTGAGTTGCATTAGCCAAACCTCTATGTTCTGATTCAGTAGAAGATAATGCCACGGTTGGCTGCTACTTGGATGACCATGAAATGATCTTTGAACCTGTAAATGATACATACCCGGATGTGCTTCTTCTATCATCTCTAGATCCGGCCCAATCTGCATCTGAGTAGAACTTTAGCTCAATATCTAAAGTAAATGAATAAAACAAACCTTCATTCATGGTCCCCTTTAGATACTTGAGGACTCTCTTGGCCGCTTCCATATGTGGTCTTCTTGGCTTATGCATAAACTGACTCAATATGCTAACACTATAGCATATATCCACCCTTGTGAGTGTTGCATAGCTCAAGCTTCCAACCAAGCTTTGATAGCTTGTGATGTCTTCAATCAGCTCTCCTTCATAAGCACTAAGCTTATGATTTTGCTCCATAGGTGTACCTACACACTTGGTGTTTTCCATCTTGAACTTCATGAGCATGTCATGCACATACTTCCTTTGTGTGATGTATATACCTGAACCTGTGTAGATTAACTCCAATCCAAGAAAATAAGTGAGTGGTCCGAGGTCACTTATTTTGAACTCCTCCTTCATTTGACTCTTTACCTATTTGATTCCTTCAAGTTCATTGCCTGTGATAATAATATCATCAACATACACACATAGATAGATCACTTCAGATCCGTTCCTCTTTATGAATAAAGAGGTATCCGCCTTGCTAGCTTTGAATCCTTGGTCCTGCAAATAAGTCACCAATCTGAAATTCCAAGCTCTTGGAGCTTGCTTCAATCCATACAAGGCTTTCTTTAATTTGCATACATAGTTGGGATGATGCACATCCTCATATCCACGAGGTTGTGCCATATACACTTCCTCTGAAATCCATCCATTCAAGAAAGCATTCTTTACATCAAGTTGATAGAGCTTCCAATTTCTAGATGCAACAAGACTAATGAGAACCCTAATTGTAGGCATTTTTGCAACAGGAGAGAAAGTCTCCTCATAATCAATACCATGGGTTTGAGCAAAACCTTTAGCAACTAACCTTGCTTTATGTCTATTTATACTTCCAACTCTATTCCTCTTGATTTTGTATATCCATCGAGATCCAATTACCTTCATAGATGGTTTGTTAGGTACAAGCTCCCAAGTGTCATTCTCCTTCAAGGCTTCCATTTCTTCATCCATTACATCTCTCCAAGGTTTCTTGCTTTGTGCTTCTTCGAATGTTGGTAGGTTCTTCATTGGTTGAATCCTTTGCAATGTAGATTGAGTGCTTGGTGACCAAAGAAGTATCATAACCAAACCTCTCTGGTTTCTTCTTCTCCCTTGAAGACCTTCTAAGTGGTTGATGTGAGCTCTCGGGTCCATATGTAGCATCTTGCATCTTTGCTTTACCTTTGCTCTTCCATAGCTTTAGTCTTTCCAAGTCTTCTAGGTCAATCTCTGAATCACTTTCTTCCATTTTCTTTGGTTCCTTTGGTTGAAGTGATGGAAAATCTTCATCCAAGTCATAAGGAAGCTTCACTTTCCTATCATCATCAAACCATGATTTGTTCTCATAAAAAATTACATCTCTACTCACAAAAAATCCTTTATTAGTTGTATTGTACAATCTATATCCTTTTTGGTTTTGTTCATAACCAATGAATATGCACTTCTCTGCCTTGGGATCCAATCTCCCTCTTACTTGAGAAGGAATGTGAGCATAGGCTAAGCATCCAAAGATTTTACAATGCTCTAGACTAGGTCTTCTTCCATTCCACACTTCATATGGAGTGGTTCCATCTAGTGACTTAGATGGAAGTCTATTTATGAGATATGTGGCTGTAGACACAGCCTCTACCCATAGGTAGTTTGGGAATCCCTTTTCGTTGAGCATGGACCTTGCAACTTCGACAATAGCTCTATTTCTACTCTCTTTTACAGGACTGAGTTCGGGTGTATACCTTGTAGTGACTTCCCTTTTAATGCCTCTTTCATGCAAGAAGGCATGAAATTGTGAAGAGAAGTATTCTCCTCCACCATGTGATCTGAGTCTTTTCAAAGTCCTACCTATTTGGTTTTCAAGAAGAGCAATATATTTCTTAAAGCAATTAAACACTTCATCCTTGTGCTTCATGGAAAATAGAATGGTACAACTGCTACAATCATCTATGAAAGACACATAATATCTTGAGCGTGATATAGATGGCTCCTTACATGGACCCCACACATCTATGTGCACTAGATCCGAAGGATTTTGATACATATATCCCTTCTTATTGAAAGGTTGTCTATGAGCCTTGCCGAATTGACAAGCTTCACACTTATAAATCATGTGTTGCCTTGTGATATTAGGCAAACCAAGTACACTTTGGTCCCTGCAAGTTTGTTTAAGTGTCCTCTCACCAATGTGAGCAAGCATTTTGTGCCATATCTCCAACTCTGTGAGAGTTCGGGATCCATAGCTAAACAAAGCTATGTTCTTTGTATCTTTCACTTCAAAAGTGAAAAGCCTTGTTGTCTTTTCTCCTTTGGCAATCCTTCTAAAGCCTTGCCTTGGGTCTTCAACATATGCTCCAAATCTGTTGAATCTAACATGCAATACTTTTTCAACAATCTGTCCAACACTTATTAAATTTTTGGTAATTGTAGGGACATACAAGACTTTGATTAAGAGGTTCATATTCCCATCTGATGTCTTCACATTACATATCTTCTCCACTGAGTGCTTTGTGTCATCTCCTATTTGCACTTCATGCTTGTTATGAGGATCTTCCAAATCCAAAAGTAAAGCCACATTTCCTGCTACATGGTTTGAGCATCCCGAATCAATGTAAAATATGTGATCATCATCCTTACCCTTCTTCACTGATATATTCATAATCAATAATGAATCTTCTTGACTTTTGTCCTCCACATAATGATTTTAATCTCTTCCTCCTCTATGGCCACTTTGATAGCTGTTGTTGTTGTAATTGTTGTTGTAGTAGTTGTTGTTATAGCCTCCATTGTATCTACCTCTATTTGATCCATAGCCACCTCTATTGAATCCTCTTCTCCTGAAACATTCTTCAGTAGTATGATTAGATAAGCCACATATATTGCAAGGTTTGAGATGATTGGAATCTCCCCCTACCTTGCTTTCCACCTCTGCCTCTTCCTCTAGATCTTCCTCTACCTGCAAAGTTTGCTTGGAAAGAGCTACCTTCATCTTCATTCTTCCAATTCTTTGACTTGTCCTTGACCTTAGCTTTATCAGAATATAATGCAAAAGTTTGATTACCTCTTGAGGTCTCACCACCTTTGCTAATATTTGCTTCATGAGTGAAGAGTTGGCCCATGAGTGTGTTGAGGTTGGGTACATGCATATCCATGTATAAATCCATGGTTGTTGTGAATGACTCCCACTTGTCGTCTGCTTTGATTCCATTTATGGTTTGTCTAATGATTTGTTCCTCTTCAATCACCTCTCCAATGCTTCCAAGTTGTTCGAAAATCTCCTTCATCTTTGTGACATAATCAATCACACTTTGCTTCGGGCTTTTCTTCATTGTTGTGAACTCCATCCACAATTGGTTCTTCCTTGCTCGAGTGGTGGAGAAGAAGAAAGAAGCAAGTGCATT
The DNA here is from genome assembly GCA_020310875.1 of Ceratopteris richardii. NCBI lineage: Eukaryota > Viridiplantae > Streptophyta > Polypodiopsida > Polypodiales > Pteridaceae > Ceratopteris > Ceratopteris richardii. The sequence goes on along the minus strand of CM035414.1, from coordinate 35,680,885 downwards.
CCACGTCTCTCTTGATGTCTTCCATCCCTTGACATGAGGTAAAAGAAAATCAGAGATTGATTTTAGAATATAGGTCCTTGCAAGGGCATCCTTCGAACACCAATTTGAAAGTCCTTCCACTTCTTCATGTGATGGTTGCCCTTTGTTCTTCATGGTTGGCATTGCTTCATCTCCGAATATGAATCCATATAGATTCCTCCCTTGAAGGTAAGCCTCTATCCTTACAGACCATGCTGGGTAGTTGTTTTGATCCAATTTGTCAGTTTCTTATGGAAATCCATCTCCCATGTTGCTTGATATGCTCTGATACCACTGTGAAGAGAGATGGTGGATGCAATCCGAAGATGAGTTCGTACTACTACAACGGGCTTCACACCAGCCAATCAGAGTTGATTAGTAGATCCTTTGAGCTTCCTAAATCCACCAAAATATCAGACAAGTACTTTGGAACATGTATCTCAAACGTTTAACTCAAGATAGACTAGTTGCAAGATGACTAGCTCCCAAAACTTGCTATTTTTGTGCATACACCTGTTGGAAAAAATGAACAGTGCTCTCAGATTGGTAAGAATTAGATAAATTCCTTTTGGGAATATCAAATAGACTTAGAAAGCTTGCTAATCCAAGTTAAAACACTTCAAATGATCAACTGATGACTGAGAACAACGTTTAACAAAATCTGGAACATGCCCACCATTTTCGGGGCTCTATAGAGATAGACCAGTGAGCCATAAAATGGAGATTTCTCCTAGATTAGAAACGAAATGAGCATGAAAATATATGTGCAGAACCTAGACTTTGGGAGCTATCTAACTCACATCGAAACACAGAAAAAGGATATGTATAGCTCGAGATATGAGCTTCTGAAGTTACTACTCTAAGTGAGTATAGCAGAGAACAAAATAGAGAAGTATAGACTAATGAATGTATATATTCACATACGATTACAACCACATTGGCAATGAATATTTGCAGAATGGGAGTATCATGATAGAGCTATGGAATGAGCTCTTCAATCTCTACAAAATGACATGAGGTGGTCACGTACAAGGCTTGCTAATCACCTCTTCCTTCTTTCTCTTTTTATAGCTATTCTTGGAGGGAGTTTTGAATTCGAATTTGAATGGTTCCACCTAAAAGTGATCCCCAAAGTTAGGATATATTCCCTTAGCACACAAATTCATGGTTTTAGGTAGTTAGAGCCACGAGTTTGGTTTTTACATTATGGATGAGGTAAGCCATTGTTTTTCTTTTTTCTTTTTCACAATTACAAGATATAAAATGTACTCTTTTACAAGAGGTGTTCACATGACTACACATATGAACATAAATCAAATAATAGCAAGCATGCAGGCTTGGGTAAAATGCACCAACACATACTATATGCTGGATTAATCAAGAGTTCCACTTAAGAGGCCTTATCTTTTTCATTATGCCTTCTGAGCATGGCAACAACTCAAGAGGTTCAATGGGTTCCCACCAGAATATAAATGGGTCAATTTCTAAGATGGAACTATAGAGGAATGCCCATTGATAGAATCTTCTTCAAGAAAAAAATCAAACTCATGAGAAAAGGTACCTTTATCGCAAAGACGAATGGGATGAAAACAAAAAAATTTTGAACTATATTTTTACCAAGAGAAATAGATCTCAAAGCATATAACATCCTATTGGAGCGTGTTGCCCAATGAAGCACCAACAAAGGGAGTAAAAGGAATCCTTACAAGTATTGGAAAGTCATTTCTACTTACCCTAGATTAATTGTTATGGGTAGCAATGGAAGTATAGGTTGTGGCACATTAGTTGGTCTTGGTAGCAATGGAAGTATAGGTTCTTTGTTATCTAGATCTTATCCTTCATCCATAAAGAGTCAAATTTTCCTTGGCTTCTAATGCATCAAGGCATTTTGTGTTAAGTTCAACGTGCCTTGATTCCAATCTCCTTTTGAATGAAACATGAATTGATTATTCATCTCTTTGTTAACCTTTAGTGGAGTTGGCTACATGTTAGATGGCCTCCTTGAAAAAAGACCCTTTCCAATGGAAAGAAATACTTTTGGTAATGAATTCATTTACTCACATAGTATGATGGAACACAACTAGGCTTAGATTTATCTTCATAATATGGAGAGAAAGGAACTTTTTGGCGTTCAAAGGTGAAAGAAATTTTTTCTTTCAATCTCTTAAAGATCTGACTAATCACTGGCTCTTGGAGGTAAAAGATTCAATTTGGCATTAGATCTTGTCCCATAACTACAACAAGTCCTTGAAGTTAATCCACTAGAAGAAAAGAACACAATGCGCTATAAAACACTCTTGGACAAACAAAGGGCACATGTTCAAGTGTATAAATTGAAGACGAAATTCAAGGATATCATCACTCTTGGCATGATGTTCCCTTACTTTAGAGTTGTGGAAAAGAAAATGAAGGTTTCAATTATGTTAAATTTTGGGTAAAAAGATTCCACTCGAGCATAGTGGAGTAATACATGGTCTTCTCGCATTTCTACCAAAGCAGCATTGAAGTTGCCTCCGAGAAGGATCCTTGTACCTTCAATCCTACAGATGATATCTATCAAGTATTCAATTATAGTAATATGAAGTTTGTCTAATTGTGCCACACCTCAATTGGTTCCCTATTTGGTCTTGTCAATTCTCTCTCACCCACTTCTTGTTGCTAACCCATTGTATTGTAGTGTCTAACCATATTCCTATTTTTTGTACTCACCCTATGTCTACACGTACCCTAAGTCTATGTTCTAAACCTATGGAAATGCGCTACAATTGTAAATTTTGTCATTTGTTTTCAAGAAGCAAGGGAATGTAGTATTCCTTCCTTTCCTTTTAATATAACTCTGCTTAAGAAAACTACTAATAGATCTTCTATATGAAACACTACCAAACCCAATTGAATCAGTATATCCATGTATCCTTAATTAGCACTCATATAAGATAGAGTGTGTCTTAGGTTTTCTGAGATCGTATATAAATTTAATATGAAGTTCCACATAGAGCTTAGATCAAGCCTTGTTATTGTGAGAGAATCAGAATTCCAACAATCCTCCTATACATAGTAGCCTTTTCCAATGCTTGATTTAAGTTAGCGTCCAAATTCAAATTTTGATCCATGACAAAAATCAATTTAAAATTAGGCATACCATACTTTTCTAGCATACTCATTGCACATTTCCTTTGGGGAATCCACTTCAATGCCAAAAAAGTAGCACAACACACCAAGATCTTTCATGTGGAATTCTTGCATAAGAAGTTGGCTTACTTCTTTAATGAGGTTTTCATTATCACCACCTATAACTAATTCATTCACATAAATGGACACAATTATGATGCTTTCATCAATCTTACTTGCATATAATGAATGATCTAGATCAATTAATTATACAAAATACAATTAAAGTTAAATAATCACCAATTCTTGTATGTCAAGCATGAGAGACTTGTTTTAGCCCATACAAAGACTTGTTCAACCTCTAAAAATATCCAGGATTCAAATCCTTGTGGTTGGTTCATGTATACTTCTGCCTACAACCCATTATGCAAGAAAGCATTCTTCACATCAGTTTTCTTCCAAATCCATCCTTTTACTATATCCAATGCAGGAAGTGGTCTAACAATAAACATTTTAGCTCCAAGGTTGAATATTTTCTCAAAATTAGTGCCATAGGTATATGCATAGTCTTTTTACGCATAATTCTTTATACATATTTATGTTCGAATCAACATTATGTTTTACCTTGTAAGCCCATTTGTATCATCTTTGTTTCTTTACTTTTATTAATGAAACCAACTTTCGTGTTTCATTCTATAAAGTGCAACCATCTCCTCATCCGTAGTTTTCTCTCAATTTACATTGCCAATTGCATCTTCAAAACAAGAGGGCTTAACATCCTATATTACTTAGTCATCTAAGCACAATGATAAGCCATCTAGCTATCATATGTTAATCATTGCAATAAATGTTGTATCCTCCTAGATCTTTGATCACCCTTACTTCTTGTTGTATCATCCAAATGTGACCTTCTTAGTCTTGAAGTCCTCACAAATGGTAATTCAAGGTCGTCAAGACTCTTTATTGAACCAATTGATTCACCATCAATATGTTCAAAACTTGAAGATATTTTATTGGCAAAAAAATTATTTTGTTTATCTTTCTTGCACCAAATGGAAATCCAAGGTAGTAATCAAGAATCTATTTTGAACGACTTGATTCAACATCAATATCTTCAAAACCTATGGATATTTTATTACCAACAAAATCTTTTCTTTACCTCTCTTGCATGATGAATTTTAAGGAATAACATTGCCATGCAACCTTCTACTTTATGTTTTTGAATTCGAACTACTCCAAAAACACACATATGGTCCATTGAGAACTTGAGATTACACACGAGTTTTAATCATTTCCTTTGCATTTGAGTAACCATTAACCAATTCTTTTGCATTAGCATAAAATCTTTTCATTTCATTGATCACCACATCTTTACTTACCCTCACCTCACATGTGATTGGTTTGTGGCATTTATGTACCTTTTACTCAAGGGATCACCTGACGATGATACTTTTTTCTTCTTTTGGTTCAACCTTCATCCTCAACTAATGTAGAACATGTACATAGGAAATGTAATTGAATACTTTCATGTGTGATAAGTTTGTCTTTCTACCTATAAAATTTTCTTTAGGTGTAACTTTATGTACAATAGTAGTTGAAGATCTATTCATGATGTATGTTGTAATGTGCAAAACTTATACCCAGTAGTGGTTAGACTTGAAGTTTTAGACCAGTTAGCCATCTGCGGAAGCACGCGAACAACACAAGGAAGAAGAAGAAGCTTGGAGCACAACACATAATATTGAATGTATTACTAGAGAATGTACAAAGATAAGTAGCCCATTAGGGCAATAGGCATATATACAAGACGGGGGAAAAAAACCTCCTAAAAAGGGAAAAAAGTGCCCCCGCAATCCTAGAGTGTTCACACACATAACTACCTAAATATATCAACAAATCCCCCCTGTGAGTGATGCAGTGAACAAGGAGCTGGCACTCATGTATAAGGAAGTGCCAAGGTATGTGGAATACACTCCACAAAAGGAAGTAAGCCCAAAGCTTTGCGGAAGCTTCAAACTTCTCCATAGGCAGAGCCTTTGTGAAAAGGTCTACAATGTTCTCCTGCGTGGGCACGTATGCCAAGCTGATCTCCCCAGCAGAGAATCTCTCCCTTACATAGTGATAATGCACCTCTATGTGCTTAGTGTGAGCATGGAACACAGGGTTCCTCGCAACTACCAATGCGCTCTGACTGTCAGTGAAGATGGTGGTGGCAGAAGACTGACCAACACCCAAATCATCCATAAGGTGTTTGAGCCACGCACACTCAACATATGCTGTGAAAGCTGCCCTATAATCAGCCTCACAACTGGAAGTGGCCATAGTAGGCTGCTTCTTGCTCAACCAAGATATACATGAGCTACCAAGCATGAAGCAAAAACCACTAGTGGACACACGAGTGTCATAGCAACAAGCCCAATTACAGTTAGAAAAAGCATGGAAATCTGGCGGTAGTGATCCCCCCTTGGGATAAAACAACCCAAGTAGCTGAGTACCACTCAAATAGCGAAAGATGCGCTTAACCGCCTGCCAATGCTTGACTCTTGGGCAATGCATAAACCTGCTCATCTGTGAGACGGCAAACTGAATATCTGGCCAAGTAATGCATAAGTGAATCAAGCATCCAAAACTTGTTGATAGAGAACAGAATCAAATGCATCTCCAGCATCATGAAGACTCAATCCTAAGCCTGTCTCCATAGGAGTGGCAATAGGCTTACAGTCTTCAAGGCCAAGATGCTGCAATAATGTGTCAATATACTTTGTTTGACACAAAGCCATTCCACCATCAACTTGAATAAACTAAATGCCCAAATAGTGATGCAAATGCCCCAAATCAGATATCTCAAATGAGGCATGCAAATCAGCCTTAAAATTATCAATATGCTTCTCAATAGGACCAGTGAACAACATGTCATCAACATAGACAACAATGATCAGAAGCACATCATTAGCACACTTAACATATAAAGTGCTTTCAGTTGGACTATTCTCAAAACCATGTGCAATCAGATAGGCATGTATCTTCTCATACGAAGCACGTGGTGCTTGCTTTAAACCATACAATGCCTTCTTTAACCTGCGCACCTGGTTTTCATGCCCTTTTTGCACAAAGCCATGGGGCTGAAAAACATACACTCCTTCATGCAAGTCACCATTCTGAAATGCTATTTTAATGTCCAGCTGATGTACATTCCAACCATGATGGGCTGCAAGTGCACAAATGCTACGAACTGTAGTCATTCGGCAAGTAGGTGCAAAGGTCTTATCAAAATCAATGCCTCTTTCCTGCACATAACCCTTTGCAACAAGCCTAGCCTTATACTTGTCAACTGTTCCATCAGGCTTATGCTTGAGCTTGTAAACCCACTTGCTGCCAATGGCCTTCTTGCCAAGAGGCAAGTCACACAAGGATCCAGTACCATTCTTCATTATAGCATCATATTCAGATTGCATAGCAGCCATCTAGTTTTGTGAATTTTGTGCTTCATCAAACAAAACAAGCTCATTGTCATCACAGAGACTAGATGCAACCATAACATAGCAATCTAATGCAAACAGGGCACTATGAGAGCCTGAACAAGTACGATATGACAGAGGTGCATCTAATTTGCTGTCATGCAAAGTCTGCACTAGCCATTTTGGCATAGTTTTTGCCTCCTCAATATCAGCTCTCTCATCAACAAGTGCATCATGTAAATCTGCATCAGAAATGGGATGATCTTCATCATCACATGAAACTTGCAAAGGCTGAAAAGTTGCCTCATTAGGACCAGCACTAGACTTTCCACTTGTAAAAAGAGGCAGTGAAGTATCATACATATCTTTGGAGCTAACAGATATCTCCGTGGTACATGAAAGCAATGGCTGAATAGCATCTTCCACAAAAACAATATCACGGCTAACCAGAATGCGTTTAGTCTGTGGATGATACAAACGATAGCCTTTACTTCAAAACTGTACCCAACAAAAATACATTTTTGCTGCTTTATCATCCAATTTTCTAGGATGTTGTTCAGGCACTAATGCATATGCCAAACAACCAAACATATAGATGAGCAACAGATGGCTTGGGATCATGCCAAGCCTCATATGGAGTGATAGACTTCAGCACTTTAGTGGGACACCTGTTAAGTACATATGCTACACACATGACAGCCTCAAGCCAGAAACTATGTGGTAAAGCCTGACTCTTGACCATACACCTCCCCATCTCCATGAGTGACCTGTTCTTTCTTTCAGCAACTCCATTTTGTTGAGGTGTATACGACATTGTACACTGGTGTTTTATCCCATGTTCAACCAAAAATGCATTAAAATCAGAAGACATATATTCCCCCCCTCGATAGAACGGAGGGTGCCCAATTTGCATGCTCACAGATTTTGAGCCAAGACCAAAAACTGTTTGAACCACATGAACACTTCACACTTTGCGTTCAATGGATATACGCAAGCATGCCTGGAAAAATCATCCATGAAAGTCATGAAGTAAAGGTAATTTCCAAAAGAAGGTGTTTGCATAGGACCACAGACATCACTACATACAAGCTGCAATTTCTGAGTAGCCCAAACTAAACCATCTTCTGGAAGGGAAGAATGTTGCATTTTGCCCAAAATACAACCTTCACAAACATGTTTTTGAGGTGCCTCAAGTTTGGACAAAGAGGACACCATTTCAGATTTCTGTAGGCATAGCAAACTAGCAAAATTCAGATGATGCAAACTAGCAAAATTTAGATGACCAAAGCGTGCATGCCAAAGCTTTTCATTTGACATAGCCTGAGAATCATGTGCTGCACATGCCGAATCATTTATAGATCTTTCATAGTCTATGAGCTTATACAGCCCATGACATAAAATGCTAGAAGCAATAATCACATCGCCATTTGACAGATCACGAACTCTACATCTGTCATCAACAAATTTCACAACCAAGCCAATCTTGGCTAATGCAGAAATTGATAACAGATTTTTCTTGACTCCTGGCACAAACAAAGCATCTGACAAAGTGAAAGAACTACCATGAGCAGTAGTCAAAATGATCTTACCAACTCCCATAATAGGATAAGTGGAGTTGTTGGTGCATGTAACAATATTCCCTCTAGGGGCAAGCTCGAGTGAAGAGAAGAAACTGTGCTGCGAGGTAATATGTTTGGTCGCCCCACTATCAAAGTTCGAAACATCTGAGTCTACTGCAGACATGCACTACTCATGAGAAAATGGGTCAAAACTGCAGACAGTAGTAAACGCCCATTCTTCTTCTTGCACAAGATTAGGAGCCTCTGTTTTTGGTGTAGAGGCCTCTACAACAACCATTCTAGCCTCTTTTTTCTTTGCCTCTTTAGCAGCCTATTTTGGACACTTCTTTATGATGTGATCATTCCCTTTATAGTACTTGCGAAAAAATTTATGCTTGTCTGATTTCTTCTCATTTTTATCTTCCTTCTTCGAATGTGCAACATTTGCAGATTTCTATTTACTAGTTGAAGAGCTCCATTTTCCTTTGCCCTTCTGACTAGCAAGGAAAGCTTGATCTGCAACACACATAATGGACCTGTTCTGCCTGGACTGATCTTCTTGCAATAGAACAAAGACTAAATCCTCAAATGACAAGGCATTTGGATTGCCTTTCATCATTAACCAAAGAGTAGAAGCAAAACTCTAATATGAATCAGGAAGACCATTCAGAACGGTCTACACAAGTGAGCTATCTGGTATAACCTCATCAGCACAAATCAACTGCTCCTTCAAGTCTTTGATCTTTGTTAGAAAATTTTCCATAGAATAACCTTCATTCATGTGCTCACTCTCCAACTATTTTTGGAGGTAAGCAACACGAGCCTCATTCATAGCTTGGTACAATGTGGTAAGTGTATCCCAAGCATCCTTAGCTATTTTGCAAGAGCGAATGTGAGGAATAATGGCACGTTTGACAGACAAAGCTATCAATGCATATGCGTGAGCATCTCTGCCATCCTAACGAATCTGCTTTATAGTAGATGTAGTAGAAACCGCAGCACGAATAGGAGTATGCAGAATATCATCATCTTGGACACCTTCTACCTTAGCTTCTGTACCTATAGTTGTAACAATTGCAGGTGTGATAGGACGATTTTCAACACCCTACACAATGTTCCACAGTCCTTTTGGAACCAATATATGTTGCATCATATAAGACCATAACGGGTAGTTGGTACCATCCAACTTATCCTCAACAACCAACATACGGAATACATCACTACCTTCAGCCATGGCCGGTCACTAAAATACCTTAATGAAGAAAATTGACTGTATCTCAAAAAGTTGAATAGAACTACCCAGACAAATTCCATTAAACCTGTAGTAGACTTTGAGACGCTTATACTGGCAAACAAAAACTCGTATATAGCTTTGGCACAAAAAGATGAAATAGCCTGCACAAGCACTATGATAGTGTGTTCGGAGGCTGAAAACGAGCTTAAACGCGATTTCGGCACCACAGAGCGAAGCAATTTTGATCTCGAAAACACACTGAGTATGCTCACCAAAATTCGTGCGATTCTAAGATTGCAATCAGAGGAGTGTCAATGGCACCCTAGATGAAGCGACGACCTGCTCTGATACCAATTGTTAAAGTTGGACGTCTACGAAAGCATGCGAACAACACAAGGAAGAAGAAGAAGCTTGGAGCACAACACACAATACTAAATGTATTACTAGAGAATGTACACAGATAAGTAGCCCATTAGGGCAATAGGCGTATATACAAGCCGGGGGAAAAAACCTCCAAAAGAGGGAAAAAAGTGCCGCGATAGTCCTAAAGTATCCACACACATCACTACCTAAATATATCAACATTTGCATGATACTGAACATCGATATGAACTATCTCTAGAATATTTTCACTAACATGCATGTCATTTTGAAATGATGATCTTGAAGCTTACCAAATTGACATCATTCACATACCTTTTGCATTTCTGCAACCTTGAATATCACATGTTTTTACTTACATACTTGTCATGTGGAAATGATGCTCTTGAATTCCTAACGAATGGAGATCTCTCACATAGCTTTTGTATCTTTGCAACCTCAAATTTGGGTAATCCATTGATAACCTAGTTTTACTTTATCAACTTAAGCCTATGCAAGTTTGCATGTCTTATTTTGTTTGTGTCATATCTACATGATATGCAATAACATTTACAACATTTTCAAACATGGATACATTCATTTTAGGGATTTTCACATTCAAGGTGAACATCCTACCCACTTTGTTCCCTTTGGAAATTAGCCTTCGAATCTTGTTGTGCTCCTCTACATATAAACAATTAGAATTGAAGCTGACTTGTAGTCACCTGTCAACCATTTTTTCAATAGAAACTAGGTTCTTCACTATGTTAGGAACATGCATTACATCAACAAAAGGTTTTACCTTCCCATCCTCCATGAATAGTGCTATGTTTCTGGTATTCTCAATTGGATGTGATCTATCATCACCTATTTCAAAAAATCCAAGAATTTATCATTTTTGAAAAGTAATAAACCATTTTTCATGGTTGTTCGTTTGACTTGAAGGGCTTGAATCAACATAACAAAAATTAAAATTTGATTTTGAAACATCAACAAACATAATCTTCATCATATGATGATGGACCATAAAGAGCTTCTCTGAATCAATTACACGTATGGACATGGTTGTTTTTCTACTCTCTACTATTTTGATTCTTCAAGCTAGAATCACATTAGTTTTAAGTACCTAAGGACCATAAATCAATTCAATGATTCTATTAAACTACCATCATTGAGGCTCAACATAATCAGAAACATATTTTGGCTCTTGAGTGTAGATTGAAAGCAATGCGCCTAGCAAGAACCTAAGCAAAGATCTTGTAGTCCATTTCCAACATTGTAATTGGCCTCTAATTTTTAATCTTGGTTTTATAGTCTTTTTTGTGAATAAATTTAATTACACCTTCATTGAGAATATTAGGCAATGTGCCAAGGCACTTTGCCTCCTTCCAAATCAAATGCAAAAGGGCCACCAACTTGCTTGAAGGACATGAAGATCATACGAAATTGGGCTTTTACCATTAATAAGGAAATCAAGTCGCTTCTAAAGTATTCATGTTGGCGAAAGGGGAATTAAGAAGCAACAACATAATTTTTCTTCTTCTTTTGGTCCTAACTCTAGAGATCACAGCCATAAAATCCTACCTATGAGGAGAAAGCTACATGGTCATCCCTAGAAGGTGGGTGAAGTGGTCAACAATAAGAGCACTATTCTCTTTGTTCATTATGCACTCCACACAAAGGCTATCAATCATGTACAAAATTGATTCCTTATCCTATTTGTTCTTCAGGATCCTTTACATTTCTTACATTCATTTGTACACTTTTTATACCTAGCAATCCTTAAAATAGACTTGATTTTTCTTCCTCTGAAGTCACTCTTTGTATCTAAGCATACTTCTAATCTTCCAAACCCCAGACTTGAGGCAAGAATTTTCTTTCTTCAGTTCTTTTTTGAGCTATTGGAGGCCCTCATAAAGGTTCTCTATTTTAGGATGATGAATGTTTCGGAGTGATTCTCAATCTTGATCAAACAAATTTGCATCTATTTTACCACCACCATTCAACACTTTGTTTGAGAGTATGGGTGTTGAAGGCCTAGTTTGAAGCCAAGGTGATCTCTTCCCAAATCGAGGGGAGAGAGAAGGCCATAGGATTGGTATGGAACGAGGGAGCCTTCCTATTATGATGATGTCAATTGAAGGCTTGAAACATGGGATAGTGGTAAAAAACAAAAGGCTCCAAGTCCACACACTAAGCAAGGGATGGGGGCCTAGGTTATCTATTATATTTTGCATCATGCTGCTTTTATCTAGTATAGCTTTCCATAAAACAAGTCCAACCTAGAGATTTGGCTAAGAGAAGCCAAACCTATCTTTAACATTGACCACACCATGGTGGAGCTTCACCATAGAGAAGATGCAGAATATCCCAAGGAAGGAAAATGTTCTCAGTGTCGCTTTTGTCTTGAAGTTGGTCACATTCATGCGCAAAGTCATGATGCCCAAGATTATGATTGATGGAAGCAAGAAGCAAGAATCAAAGCACCAATGACTAATATGGTGACCCTTACCTTTGAAGAACTTCCAGCTATAGTAGTCACTCCATCACGAAAAGTTTCAAATGCCAATGATGATAATCCCCTAAGTGATTGTACATCATAGATTATATAATCAAGCTGCAAGATGGGCTAAGGAAGGGTCGGTGACATTCTCTAATCTGAGTTCAAGCAGGGAGTTTCAAGATATAATGAATAGGCATGAATCAGTTTAGAATACTGCTACAAAGGTAAGATTTAGTCTGAAAAGCCCTCCTGTAGCAGTCTCCACTAAATCAAATTGGAACCATGTGGAAGCAAGAACAAGTGGCATGGACCCTTGGTAGACATTTTGTAAGTTTATAATCCAGTTAGAACTAGGGGATTTATTGAATCTAGTCCCTATCTTTTGGGATAGATTAATGAAACTAGTGCAAAATTTGGACATGGTAGGGCAACTATCCAAACGAGATCAGGTAAATATGGAAAAAATCAGGCAAGATGAATTAGTGGATTGTGTAGTTCCCCTTATTTTCATATGGATAAAAAACACCTAGACTTCTAATGTCTTGATTGATGGTGGATTTGGTGTTAGTATTACCACTATGCCTATCTAATGACAACTTTGATGGACCGAAATATGTTGGAGCTAGATGTCTACGGAAGCATGCGAGCAACACAAGGAAGAAGAAGAAGCTTGGAGCACAATACACAATATTGAATGTATTACCACTAGAATGTACAAAGATAAGTAGCCCGTTAGGGCAATAGGCGTATATATAAGCCGGGGGAAAAAAACTCCTAAAGAGGGAAGAAAGTGTCTCGGGGGTCCTAGAGTGTTCACACACATCACTACATAAATATATCAACAAATCCCCCCTGGGAGTGATGCGATGAACAAGGAGTTGGCATTCATGTATAAGGAAGTGCCAAGCTATGTGGAATCAATCCACAAAAGGAAGTAAGCCGAAAGCTTTGCAGAAAGCTTCAAAGCTCTCCCTAGGCAGAGCCTTTGTGAAAAGATCTGCAATGTTCTCCTGCATGGGCACATATGCCAAGCTGATCTCCCCAATAGAGAACCTCTCCCTGACATAATGATAATGCACCTCAATTTGCTTATTGTGAGCATGGAACAGAGGGTTCCTTGCAACTACCAATGCACTCTGACTGTTAGTGAAGATGGTGGTGGCAGAAGACTGACCAACACCTAACTCATCCATAAGGCGTCTGAGCCGCACACAATCAACAATCGTTGTGAAAGTTGCTCTATACTCAACCTCACAACTGGAAGTGGCAATAGTAGGCTGCTTCTTGCTCAACTAAGATATACATGAGCTACCAAGCATGAAGGAAAAACCACTAGTGAACACACGAGTGTCATAGCAACCAGCCCAATCACCGTCAGAAAAAGCATGCAAATCTGGCGGTAGTGATCAGCCTTGGGATAAAACAATCCAAGTAGATGGGTACCACTCAAGTAGCCAAAGATGTGCTTAACCCCCTGCCAATGCTTGATATTTGGGCAATGCATAAAGCTACTCATCTATGAGACAACAAACTGAATATTTGGACGCGTAATGCATAAGTAAATTAAGCCTCGAACAACCTACTGATAGAGAACAGCATCAAATGCATCTCCAGCATCATGAAGAGTCAATCGTAAACCTGTCTCCATAGGAGTGGTAATAGGCTTACAATCTTCAAGGCCAAAACATCGCAATAATGTGTCAATACATTTTCGTTTTGACACAAAGCCATTCCACCATCAACTTGCATAAACTGAATGCCCAAATAGTGATGCAAATGCCCCAAATCAGACATCTCAAATGAGGCATGCAAATCAGCCTTAAAATTAGCAATATGCGTGTCATGAGGACCAGTGATCAGCATATCATCAACATATACCACAATGATCAAACGCACATCATTAGCACGCTTAATAAATAAGGTGCTTTGAGTTGGATTGTTCTCAAAAGCATGTGCAATCAGATAGGCATGTATCTTTTCATACCAAGCACGTGGTTCTTGCTTTAAACCATATAATGGCTTCCTTAACCTACACACCTGGTTTTCATGCCCTTTCTGCACAAAGCCTTAGGGCTAAAAAACATACACTTCTTCATGCAAGTCACCATTGCGAAATGCTGTTTTAATGTCCAACTGATGTACATTCCAACCATGATGAGTTGCAAGTGCACAGATGCTTCGAACAATAGTCATTTAGCAAGTAGGAGCAAAGGTTTCATCAAAATCAATGCCTCTTTCCTGCACATAACCCTTTGCAGAAAGCCTAGCCTTATACCTATCAACTGCTCCATCAGGTTTACACCTCAGCTTGTATACCCACTTTGTGCCAATGGCCTTCTTGCCAAGAGGCAAGTCACATAAAGACCAGGCACCATTCTTCATTATAGCATCAAATTTAGATTGCATAGAAGCCATCCAATTTTCTGAATTTTTGGCTTCCTCAAATGAAACAGGTTCATTCTCATCAAAGAGATTAGATGCAGCCATAGCATAGCAATCTGATGCAAAAGAGGCACTATGAGAGCCTGATCGAGTACGATATGATAGAGGTGCATCTAATTTGCTACCATGCAAGGTCTACACCAGCCATTTTGGCATAGTTTTTGCCTCCTCAATATCAGCTCTCTCATCAACAAGTGCATCATGTAAATCTGTATCAGAAATCGGATGACCTACATCATCACATGAAACCTACAAAGGTTGAGAAGTTGCCTCATTAGGAACAACACTAGACTGTCCACCTGTAAAAAGAGTTAGCAAAGTATCATACATGTCTTTGGAGCTAATAGATGTATCCTTGGTACAGGAAAGCAATGGCTGAATAGCATCTTCCACAAAAACAACAGCACAGCTAACTAGAATGCATTTATTCTGTGGATGATACAAACGATAGCCTTTACTTTCAGAACTCTACCCAACAAAAATACATTTAAGTGCTTTATCATCCAATTTTCTGTGATGTTGTTCAGACACTAATGCATATGCTAGAACACCAAAAACACACAGATGAGCAACAGATGACTTGCGACCATTCCAAGCCTCATATGGAGTGATAGAGTGCAAGCGCTTTAGTGGGACACCTATTAAGTACATATGTTGCCGACGTGATAGCCTCAAGCCAGAAACTATGTGGTAAAGCCTGACTCTTGACCATACACCTTGCCATCTCCATGAGTAACCTATTCTTTCATTCAGCAACTCCATTCTATTGAGGTGTATACAACACTATAAACTGATGTTTTATCCCACGCTCAGCCAAAAATGCATTAAAGTTAGAAGACATATATTCCCCCCCTCGATCAAAATGGAGGGTGCCCATTTTACATGTTGATTGTGTCTACATAGGACCACAGACATCACTATGTATAAACTGCAATTTTTTAGTAGCCCGAGCTGAACCATTTTTTGGGAAGGAAGAACGTTGCATTTTGCCCAAAATATAGCCTTTAGAAACATGTTTTCTGGGTGCTTCAATTTTCAGCAAAGAGGACACCATATCAGATTTTTGTAGGCGTAACAAACTAGCAAAATTCAGATGACCAAAGTGTGCATGCCAGAGCTTTGCGTCTGGCATAGCCTAAGAATCATGTACTACACATCCTAAATCATTTATAGATCTTTCATAGTCTATGAGCTTATACAACCCACGACATGAAATGCTAGAAGTAATAATGATTTCCCCATTTGATAGATAATGAGTTGTACATCTGTCATCAACAAATTTCACAACCAAGCCAATCTCGGCTAATGTAGAAACTGATAACATGCTTTTCTTGATTTATGGAACAAACAAAGCATCTGACAAAGTGAAAGAACTACCATCAGCAGTAGTCAAAATCATCTTACCAACTCCCATAACAGGATACGAGGAGTTCTTGGCACATGTAACAGTATTCCCTATAGGGGCAGGCTCGAGTGAAGAGAAGAAACTGCACTGCTAGGTAATATGTTTGGTCGCCCCACTATCAAAGTACCAAACATCTGAGTCTACTGCAGACATGCACTGCTCATGAGAAGATGAGTCAAAACTACAAACAGTAGTAAACACCCATTCTTCTTCCTGCACAAGATTAGCAGACTTTGTTTTCAGTGTAGAGGCCTCTACAACAACCATTATGGCCTCTTTCTTCTTTGCCTCTTTAGAAGTCAGTTTTGGATAGCTCTTAATGACATGATCATTTGATATACAGTATTTGCAAAACAATTTCTGCTTTTTTGATTTATTCTCATCTTTTTCTTCCTTCTTTGAATGTGGAGCATTTGCAAAATTTTGCTCACAAGTAGAAGAGCTCCATTTACCTTTGCCCTTCTGACTAGCCAGGAAATCTTGATCTGCAACATGCATAATAGACCTGTTCTACCTAGACTGGTCTTCTTGCAACAAAATAGAGACTAACTCCTCAAATAACAAGGCATTTTGATTGCCTTTCATTGTCAAACAAAGAATAGAAGCAAAAGTCTAATATGAGTCAAGAAGACCATTCAAAACGGTCTACACAAGTGAGCTATCTGGTATAACTTCATCAACAAAATCAACTATTCTTTCAAATCCTTAATCTTTGTGAGAAAACTGTCCATAGAATCACCTTCATTCATATGCTCACTCTCCAACTGTTCTGAGAGGTAAGCAACACGAGCCTCATTCCTAGCCTGCTACAATGTGGTAAGTGTATCCCAAGCATCCTTAGCTGTCTTGCAAGAGTGGATGTGAGGAATAATAACATGTTTGATAGACAAAGCTAGCAATGCATGTGCGTGAGCATCTCTGCCATCCCAACGAATTTGCTCTACAGTAGGTGCAACAGAAACAACATCATGAACAAGAATCTGTAGAATATCATCATCTTCCACACCATCTCCATCTCCATAAGCTCCAACACCTGTATTTGCAGTACCTATATTTGCAGGTGTAATACGATGTCTTTCAACACCGTGCATAATAATCCAAAGTCCTTTTGCCACCAAAACATGACATATCATATAAGCCCACAATGGGTAGTTGGTAGCATCCAACTTATCCTCAACAGCCAACATACGAAATACATCACTACTTTCAGCCATGGTTGGTGACTAAAATACCTTGATGCAGAAAATTGATTGTATCTCAAAAAGTTGAATAGAATAGCCCAGATGAATTCTACTAAACTTGTAGCAGACTTTGAGATGCTTACATTGGCAAACCAAAATTGATATATACCTTTGGGACAAAAAGACAAAATAGCCTGCACAAGCAATGCGATAGTGCATTTAGAAACCGAAATGAGCTCAGATCGCAATTTCGGCAGCACAAAGTGAAGTTGTTTTGATCTCTGAAACACCCTGAATATGCTCAACAAAATTCATGCGATTTTGAGACTACAATCGGAGGAGTGTCAAGGATGCCCTAGATGAAGCGATGACCTGCTCTGATACGAATTGTTGGAGTTAGATGTCTGTAGAAGCACGCAAACAGCACAAGGAAGAAGAAGAAGCTTGGAACACAACACACAATACCGAATGTATTACCACTAGAATGTACAAAGATAAGTAGCTCGTTAGGGCAATAGGCGTATATACAAGCCGAGGGAAAAAGACCTCCTAAAGAGGGAAAAAAGTGCCCCAACGGTCCTAGAGTGTTCACACACATCACTACCTAAATATATCAACAAAATACAACCTTCCATAATTTATATCCAAATGGCAGACTAGTCTAGAGTCGAGCCCATTAGGCTCATCAAAGGTATAACAATCAAAATTTAGAATATCCCTTTCAAAGTGACTTTTGCGGAAATAGAATTAACTGAAAAACTAATGATTATAATATCTTGTTGGGATGCCCGTGGCTTAAGCACGCTAAAGTTCAATAGGATTCGGGGTCTCAAGCAATATGGTTTTGAGGATGACACAATAAATATTCTATTTCCGTAGAGGATAGCCAATAGTATTCGAAGGTGCAAATACCATCTATTGGAGAACCACCACACATGATCGTTGGGTGGGAAGATGATGAAGAATTGAAATTTTTGGAAGCCAATGATGACCTTTGGTCGGTTGGATAAATTGATATTTGGGAGGCATTGGCCAAATTTGAACAAGATCTAGTAGTGGTGACTATGCAACTAGAGGGGATGGCTCTTTATAGGGAGGAAGAAATAGTATGTTTGTCAAAAGATGATATCCTCACTCAAACTAATGTACATATTCAGGAAGATCAAGTGGAACATGTAAATCTTGGAACTGAATGTTCACCACAGATGGTAAAAATCAGTGCTCATTTAGTCAATACATTTTCAGACGCCTTACTTCAAGTTATATCTGCGTTTAAGGATGTCTTTGTCTCGAATTACTCAGATATGAAGGGGTTAGATCCTAGATTTTATTAGCACAAGATTGTACTAAAACTTAAGTATTCCCTAGTAATCCAACAGTGTTACTGAATGAACCCTAACTTTGTGAAACAGGTAAAGGAAGAACTGGATATATTGGTGAAGGTCAGATTCATAATTCCTATTGAATATCTAGAATGGCTATATAAAACCCTTTTCCACTACCATTTTTGGATACTATGTTGGATGAAGTTGCTCATAGGGAAATGTACTCCTTTTTGAATGGGTTCAGTGGTTATAATGAGGTCAGAATTATAGAAGTTGATATCCCTACAATAGCATTCATTACAAGTTGGGGTGTTTTTCCTATACCATAATGTGCTTTGGATTATGGAATGCCACATATAAAATAGAACATTTAGAGCAACTCAAACTTTGATTCATGAAGTGTTGAGAAGTTCAATTGAGTTTAAATCCGGCTAAATCAATCTTTGGTGTCAAATGTGGAAAGTTGCTAGATGATGTCATTTCTCGTACAGGGATTGCGGTCCATCGAGACAAGGTTGAAGTGGTTTTACAAGTACCACCACCACATACTCCTAAAGAGGTACTCTACTTTTTAGGTCAGATTTGATGGAATGGGTGTCATTTATGTTAGTTGGCTCATATTGTGATGCCTTTAAATGCTCTCGCCCATGTTCGACCTATAGACTTTAAATGGACTCTATAGTGTGATATGACATTTCATCGATTTAAGACTTTACTCAGGCAAGCACCTGTCCTTCAAGCTTTAGATTGATCTCAGCCTTTCCAAGTATTTGTAGATGCTTTGGACATTGCTATTTGAGCTCTGTTAATGCAAAAGGCGGGTAGATGATGGTTTCGATGGATTTATTATGTGAGTCGATGATTGACAACCATAGAGAAAAATTATCCCATCACTGAACGAGAATGACTTGGACTCATTTATTCTATTAAAAACATTTGACATTATTTTTTGGGCCATGCATATACTTTTCACGTAAACCATTCTTCCCTACTCTATGTAGTTAAGGACCAAAATCTTGTTGCCAGATTAGCTCCATGGGTGATTCTTATATAGGAATTTGATTACGATGTAATGCACCACCCTAGCTCATCCCACATTATTTCTGACTTTTTATCTCAATTAGATAATGGAAAACCACTGATACAGTGTATGACTCCTTTCATGATGCAAATTTATTCCATGTTGCAGAACAAACTAAACCAGACTTCGGTACTCCGACTTGGTATGAGGAAATGTTTTTGTTTTTGGAAACTAGTGTTCCATCCTCCCACTTACAGTCCATAGCAAGGAAGAATTGGCCATTCCATAGTCACAAATTTACCATTATTGTGGACCACTTGACTTATAAGGATATTATGACCATTTGGTTGTGCTCTATGCCACCTCATGAAGTCCCTACGGTTATCACAAAGATCATTCCAAAGTTCCTAATGGCCACTGAGGTACGGAGTTAACAGTTCACAAAATATTATATAGTGGATTATGGTGGCCCACTATGCATAAGGATGTCGGCGATCATGTATTACACTATGATCCTTGTCAGCAAATGAATGAACCATGCAATATTCTTTGATTCCCTTTGTAGCCCACCTTACCTCGAGCATTTTAAAAAATGGGTTTTGGATTTTGTTGGTCCGATCTACCCTCCAACCACTTCAGATAAAAACTTATTTTGACTTTCACATATTATTGTACACGCTAGAATATAGGCCTCAAGTTTGCACCATTAAATTACAGATACTATTTCCATAGATTTAATTACAAAATTATTTCCTCGATATGGGCTTTCATTGGAGCTAGTTTTGGATAGGGGAACTCATTTCCTAAACCAACTTACAAAGTCGATCACCAATTATTTTTGAATTGAGCATAAATTTAGTTCCCCTTATTATCCTCGTGCCAATGGATTGGCAAAGAGCACCAACAAGGCTCTATTAACTATGCTATAGAAGTTCCTTCTTGAATGTCTGACTAAATCGGAAGAATACTTATCTTCAGTACTGTGGGCCTATGAGACTTCGTATAAGGTGTCTACTAGCTTCCCACCCTTTAATCTTGTTTACATTCTGGAAGCCATTGTGCATATGGAAATTATCATCCCAAGCCAATGGGTTGCTTTTCAGAAAAGACTTTTACCAAAAAAATACGTACAATAGCTTTTTATTGATGCAAGCAGTCCAGAATCAGCAAAGTCGCTAGCATAAAGGACAGCTACAGACTCCTATTTTTTTTGGCCAAGAGATTTGGTTTTATTATTTAAGTCAAAATGAAGGGACAAGCAGGTAAATTCAAGTTACATTGGATGGGTCCTTTCCGGATCCATCAAGAGATTGGCTTGCTACCTTCCAGCTAGCCTCACTGGTAGGTGAGATTTTACAGACTCTCATTAATGGGTCCAAGTTACAGCTTTATCAGGGATATTGTTGCACTCAAAATTGTATATAGTGTATATAATCTCGGAATAAAGTGAAATTCATCACACATTTAATAAAAGGCATCATGGTTTTATGCATGTGGTGGTGCTTAATGATGGCATTTTCAAATGAATCTTCAGTGCGACTCGACAGTACTGAGCTTGCATGCAGTATTAAAAGCTCTCTCTGTCAAATTGTGCACATGTTGAGTATCACACATATGTTAGTAAACCCAACTTTAACGGCATTTTTACATACTATTTAAACCTTATGCTACCTCACCTTAGTTTTTACCTACACTTTTCATTGTGAAGATTTCCTGCTCTCGAATTCAAATTTTGCTACCATGACAAGAACTATTCGACCCAACTCTCTCAAGCTGAAGGACATGAGCTCGTTAGTGATCCTTGATCACTTAACATAGCTACATGTGGACTGGTTCCATCACCACAGATTGCTAGAGTATGCAAAAATCCCATGGCCATGATGAATTAGAAGAATCTTGTATTAGAGAATTAGAAGAATCTTGTATTAGAGAATTAGAAGAATCTTGTATTAGAGAAGCCACATGGATGGTGATGGGCCTAGCTTACATAGCCCCAATTACATGTTAGTCACCAATGAATTTTGTATTAGAGAAGCCACATGCTTTCATAGAATTTTGTATTAGAGAAGCCACATGGATGGTGCTGGGCCTAGCTTACATAGCCCCAATTACATGTTAGTCACCAATGAATCATTGCAAAAGTCGAATTAGCTTCGACTGCAAAAAATGGAGCGGATGTTTTGTCATGCCTACTCAGGAGAATACAAGTATGTCTGACTCCCGGACACTAATCCGTGGAAGTTTGGATTGCAATTGATGACATTGGTTGTCCTTGTGTAGAACAAACCTTACGGAGTCTCCTAGATACTCTACTTTCTGATGAAGGATGCAGAAGCAACTCAAGGACAAGTTAATTGGGAAGACCTGCCCATAAGCCCCAATAATTAGATACAAAACTTGATGTGTTGTTAGCCTTGTTGGTGCTTGCTGCCCCTTTACCTATATTGTGGTAGTTTATTTTAGTAGATGAAGCATATTTTCTTCAAGTAGGTTAGAAACAGGGTAAAATATCAATACAAAACCTAATGGACCCTTTGAATGTAGAGAAACATGCTTAGGTCCATATTGTTTTGGAAGCCATTTGACAAGCGGAAGAAGAGCAAAAACAAAGACTGTAGGAGCAAACAGAGGAGGAGCCCTACAACAACAATACGAGGCAACTATTGCAACTCCAAAAGCACAATGATGACAACAAGTAGTAGTTGATGAGGCTGCCCAATGGCAACAAAAACAACAATAGTGTATTTTGTATGGGAATAGAAATGCATTAGAACAATATCGAATAATCCTCATTCCCCGAACCTACTTATTTCTGCAAAGTAATTGTTTCAGAATTTAGTGCAACCAAACATATATTTGTATATTATTGAACAAAATACAAGTTCTCTGTGTGCATGATTTTGACTTAATTCTCTTCTCTATTGTCTCTTCCTCTTCCTCTTCTCTTCTCTACTAAATTCTCTCACCTTCTTCTGTTTTTTGGATTTTTCTATGGGTCATATGAATAATAAGCATCCATTAGGTACGTTTGTTGAATTTTCTAGAAGTTCAATCGGTCTATTTTACAAAATATATAAATCAGGATTTACAAAATTAACCATACCAGCGGCATCCTAACATGGGTAAATTGGTTGAGAGGATTGTAGGTTAAATTCAATCACAAGGGATGTTTTGTGAAAAGACCTAAATAAGGATAGAGATTGGTGGCAAAATGTAGAAATGGGGGAGGGCTATTCACATTGGACATGAATCCAAATTTCAACGACATAACCTACACATATGGAAGTAGAAATGTAGCAAAATTGGACATTCAGACAAAAACTGTGGACATATAAAATAGTATATATTTTTGTTGGGTATATTTTTGTAAGCAAAGGCTATCATTTATATCATCCACATACTAAATGCATTGTGGTTAGACTTGATGTTGTTTTTGTGGAGGATGAAATTCAACCCTTACTTTCATGTTCCAAGGAGACATCATCTAGCTTGAAGGATATGTATGACACTTTGTTGCCTCTTCTTAGTGGTGGTTCAATTGATTGCTCAACCTTTATATGTTTCAAATGATGATGTATATCATTCCATTTTTTATGTAGATTTACATGATGAACTTGTTGATGAGAGGGCTTACATAGAAAAGCAAAACTATGGCTAAATTGTTGGTGTAGACTTTCCTATCATATGCATTCAGGCTCTCATAGTGCTTTCTTTGCATTAGATTGTTATGCAATGGATATTTGTAGTCTTCATGATAAGACTGAGTGTTTTTTTAATGAAACATAGAGTTCAAAAAATTGGATGGTTGCTATGTAATATGAATGTGATGCCATTATGGAAAAGGGTACTTTCTATTTATGAGATTTTCCTTCAAACAAAAATGCGATTTGCACTAAATGGCTATGAAATCTCAAACATAATCCTAATGTAAAAGTTGATATGTATAAGGCTAGGTTTATTGTAAAATTTTATGATCAAGCGAGAGGCATTCATTTTGATGAGACCTTTGCTCCCACATGCCAAATAACCACCCTTCATAGCATTTGTGCACTTGTAGCTCATCATGGTTGGAATGTACATAAGTTCAACATTAGAATTGCATTTGTGACTGGTGATTTACATGAAGACGTTTATGTGTTTCAGCCTTGTGATTTTGTGCAGAAGAGGCATGAAAACAAAAAGTGTAGATTCAAAAAGCAATTTTATGCTTTGTGGAAATAACCACATGCTTGGTGTGTGAAGATACATGCCTAGTTTCTAGCACATGGTTTTGAGAGCAGCCATCTGTGAGTTATATGTAAAGCATGAAGATGATGTACGTTTGATCATTGTTGTACATGTTGATGATATGCTACTCATTGGTCCAAATGAGAATCATATTTCTAAATTTAAGGCTGATTTTCATGCCTGTTTAGAGATATCTAATTTGGGGCATTTGCATCATTTTATGGGCATTCAATTTATGCAAGCTAATGGGGGAATAGTTTTGTGTCAAAGAAAATACATTGACACATTATTGAAGCATTTTGGCCTTGAAGATTGCTAACCTATTGCCACTACCATGGAAATAGGTCTACGATTGGGTCTTTATGATGCTAGAGATGCATTTCATGTTGTTCTCTATCATCAAGCTCTTGCATGCTTGATTTACTTACGCATAAATCAACCAAGTATTCATTTTGCTCTCTCTCAGATGAACACGTTTATGCATTGCCCATGTATCAAGCATTGGCTCGAGGTTAAGTGCATGTTTTGCTACTTGAGCTCTACCCATGTACTTGTATTTCTTATCCCAAGATGGAATCATTATCGCTAGATTTAAACGCTCTCTACAAGTCATGATAGTCTGGTTTCTATGACATTCATGTGTTCACCAATGGTTTTTTAGTTCATGATTGGTATCTCACGTGTATTGTGGTTGAGCAAGAAGCAACCTACTCTGGCACTTCGAGTTGTGAAACTGAGTATAGGATAGATTTCATAGCAATTGTTGAGTGTGTGGAGCTCAGATGACTTTTCACTGATTTTGATGTTGGTAATTCTTCTACCACCACCATCTTTAGTGATAGTCAAAGTGGATAGGCATTTAAGAGGAACCCTATGTTCCATGAATGTATAAAGAACATTGAGGTGCACTATCATTATGTTAGGGAGAGGTTCTCTACTGTAGAGATCAGTTTGGCTTATGTGCCCACACATGATATGTTAGACTCAAGAAATGATGGGCAGGAGATGGTTGAACCACAGCCTAAAAGGGAGGATTGTGAAGTAGCCATCAGCCATTGCTTTTGGGGCAAGTGGTTAGCGAACGATACTCCTAGCCGGTAGGTCATGAGTTCAAATCCCACAATTGATATCAGAGCCTAGGAAGTAGGCTTAGGCAAGGTGAATGGGAGGCACCCGTGTCACTTTCAAAGATGAGCCTAACAAATATTAGAGTGTATCTCTCAATCCATAGGTCGGATGTAGATGTCTAAAACACCATTGGAAATCTCTTGGGATGAGCATTCCAATGGAGGAATTAGATTGTGAATCCAAGATACTTTGCATGGGTAAGATCCAGATTCAAGAGACCAAGCTTGAGAGCAAGTCAAGTCCGTAGGCTAGTGGCCAAGAAGCAGAAAGGCAAGGTTCAAGATACCAAGGTTGAGCACAAGGCAAGTTTGTAGACAAGTGCCAAGAAGTAGAGAGGCAAGGCTTAAGACACCAAGGTTGAGAGCAAGGCCCATTCGTAGGCAAGTGGCCAAGAAGCGAAAATGCAAGGGTTCAAGAGACAAAGATTGAGAACAAGAAGGTTCAAGAGATTGTGCAAGGCCTGTTCGTAGGCAAGTGGCCAAGAAGCGAAAATGCAAGGATTTCAACAACAACATTTTGCCTTTTGTTCTGTTGCCAGATGTCAATGCATGAGGGAAAGAGTTGAAGAAATTATGTGATTCCACCAAGAATACAATGGTGAGCTCCTCTTGTTTCGGGTTCCCAATGTGAAGGGACACTAAGATTCCCTAAGCTTTGATAATCTTTAGGTTCGGTTATTTGGACTTTCAAATCAAAGTGGTTTGTAACTCCCAAACCTCAAGTGTGTATTCCCCATGATGGGACTTGAGCTCAATCATAAGTGAATGTATTTCTCTTCATGTCTTCATTAGGACTCACCCCTCTCATTTTTCATGGAAACACGTCATTTGCGATGACACGTTCCTGCTAATTCATAGGAGCATGCACTTGTTTACATCCATGGCTTAATCACGTTCCACGATTGACTTGAATTTTAAGCAGAAAATTTGAACCCCAAAAAAGACCTCCCTCAGAAGCAGCACATCACTGTCTAAATCGGCGATATTGTCATCTACATCGCCACCAGTAGGTTGAGGTTTCTATATGGAAGTGGAAGGCGACATGGACCTCAGAAGTCGTGTATATTGATTGGCCCACTGATAAATGATCGTAGCCTGTATGGTCTTCGGTGTCGGCAATGCCCATTTTCTTTCAGCTCATCTCTCGATCTGAGTACATGGGCTTTTCTTCTTTGCCTTATGAACTGTAGATGATTTTGTTATACATAATACTAGTTTAGGAACTGATAACAGCTATATTTATACAGATCTTCTTCCAGGTAATTGTAGACGACAAAAACAAATGCGTTTGTAGGAACACATGAAATTGAGGTAGTACGTTTTCGTTGGATGTGTATGCATCATGAGATTAGATTATTGATTGCTGTTTCGCGTTCAGCGAGTAGTCTTTCGCTTTCTTCCGCTTACAGATAATGTTGACGCTCTCCTACTCAGCTCTGTAATATGTTGACACTCAAATAATGTTTGAAAATTTTCCAGCAGACATGCACGGGGAAGGTCGTGTCTCGGACATGCCAAAACTAATGTCTAGCGGGCTGCGCTACGCACTGTTGCGTTACGCGTACACGCAGCGGGGAGAGAGAGAGAGAGAAGCCTACCGGCATTTCGTTCTCTCATCAAACTTGTGTGATCAATATACGAAGGATTCGAACCATCAAGAATTCACAGTTTAGCCTTTGGGCGCGATATGTAATGATTTTGGCTTAATTTGTAATGGTTTTGGCCAGTTTAAACAAGTTGAAATTCGTTTCATCAATTGTAACTCAGTCTAATCTTTGTTTTATGGGATTCAAGGGATTTTGTGGGTATTATGCTCATTCACATGTATAGTTGTAGTTTCAAAGTTAAAGTTTGGAGAATAGGCACCTTCCAAACCTCCTTAAAGAAAAAGAAAAAAAAAAAGAATCCATGTAGGACTAGAAGATCATATCACTATGTGGGTCCACCATATTTTCATGTCTATGTTGTCGTCGTCTTTTGCTTTGAGTCTCTACATCTGATTGTTTACAGTTGATCCCAGCTTCCCACGATTTGCAATGTCAGAATAGGAACAAAGAAATGAGCTCTAATAGAAGAAAATGAGTGCCTGTCCATTTGGAAATTGGACCCATCAAAAGAGATCTGGTCTCTTGAAGTAGATGCCCAAAGTTCAACCTCTGAACTGGATATGTAATGGTTTTGGTCAATTGTAATCAGTTGTAACCCAGCCTATGAGTTGTAATCTTATCTAGCCCTTGCTTTATAAGATACAACATACCCCATGCATACTATGCCCATTCACCTCTACAATTGTACTTTGAAAGTTAAAGCTGAGAGTAGGTGCGTGTCAAACCTCCTTTTCCGAAACTATTTGCATTCACACAGTCAAAATGATAAGTTATGTCGCAATAATATTACACCTACTATTCAAATTTTGGATTTGTACAACTCTGATGACCTATTTATTGCGATACACTGTCATCATCTTCAACATGACTCTTTGACCTTATCTTCCAAATCTCTTCGATGACCTATCTAATGCGATAAACGATACGCTTTGCCCATGTTGAGGTGACTCGATTTTCTGGATCAATATCCTAACCATCTCACAATCACAAACTTTTCAGAGCATTCGCATGTAGCGTTGAGTTCCATTGGAAATGTGACTATACAATCACAAACTTTGCAGAGCATTCACATGTACGGTTGAGGATTTAGGCATTCTCCATAAGCTCTCTATAGCCACACTTACTCTGATACCATGTTACCAGGGAAGAAATAAGAAAGCAAGCTCACTCACACTCTAACACTCAAAGAGGAGCAAACACACAAATTGAAGCAAAGAAAAATAATCTTCTTCTTCTTATTCTATTACATGAAAGGAATATATAAGAATGACCTAATAAAACAAGACAACTAGTGCAATATATAGAGAACAATAAATAAGGAAAATCCAATATCCGCGAATGATTGAGCTAGCAAGAAACAAGTGTGCAATCACTCTTGGTAGATGAATCTAGTAAAACTCACTAAAGTATCCCTGACATATATTGGTGTGACCACTATACATGTCATAGAAATAAAAAAATTGATACATTTCATCCTTTATCATCACATGTTGAGCTTGATATCTCAACAAAACTACCATTGCATCAATTTGCTTACAATAACACAACACATACAACTACTGATCATGCACCTTTTAAAATTCTTTATGGTAAAAAGCTTCCCATCCCCATGGCACTCACACAAACTGATATTCATATGGCTTATTCTACTGCTCAAGATCACATTTCTATACTTCATTAAGCTCAAGAGAGCATTAGGAAATGTCAAAAAGGTTACACTCATAATGTTCATAATAAATGACTAGCAAAATAATTCAATGAAAATGTTTTAGTATGGTTATGTATTATTAAATAAAGGCTAGCAAATATTTTGCAATATCCTAAAGTCAAACTTGCACCATGCCATTATGAATGATTTTGCATTATTGAAAAGATTAATGATAATTCATTTAGATTAGATATACCATATAATAGGAACATACATAACTCTTTTCAAATAAGTTTACTTAAAATATTTAATGAAAGTTTCTCACTAACTCCTATTCTTGATGATCCTCCTTTGATTGAAGACGAATCTAATATCTTAATTCCTAAGAAAATAATTGATCATGATGTAGCTAGTACACCTAAATGTATTCAGTATCATAGATCTTTAGTAAAGTATACAAATCATTCTACTGACCCCTCATTATGATAGCTTAATTCTTTCACAATCACAATAATTTATGTCCTCCAAGATACATTTCCATGCATGCATTTTTACAAGGAATATGCTTTTTTTTGTTCAATGATGGGACATGTGACTAGCCATCAATGTCTATTTCATTTATATCAATTGAGATAAGATGCTTTCTCAATCTAGGGGGGGCATGTTAACACTTATTCAATGTTGAATAATTGGATTTTTTTATTGAGATATTAATGTGCTTTGTGTTTTGGCATAGAAGTTGAACGTTCATGAGGGCATGGATGGGTGCGAACTTATTTGGATATATCTAGACAAAAATAAGAGAAAGTATATTTTCCATATATTATGTAAATAAAGACCCACATAGGGTGTTCTTTATAGAAATTTATAAAAATAGTGATTGAGATAAGGATCTCTATAGAATGCAGCTTTTCTAGATAAAAGATAAGGCTCTCTGTAAATGATAGAAACATTTTACTCACAAGCCTACTTTTTGAAGCAATCCCCTCATTGTAACCTCTATAGCTAGACCAAATAAAAAACTATAAATACATTCACTCTCAAGACTCATCCACGAGAGTGCATGGGGGGCCATGTACTGTTTGTTCTACTATACAACTTTGTTTCTTTGTGTTTTCAGATTTCATATTCTCTATGTATGTGTGTCTGTAAGATCCTATAACAAAGAGATAATGAGCATAGGTTTCTTGATGATGCACAAAGTATCCCTTTTAATGAAAGGCATGTGTTTCTTGAAATTAATCAAAAGCCCAATTAGCTTTGACAAAATCAAGATCATAATCGCTAGAACTCTCAAAGGATATTTCGTGCATGAGAAGTCAATGGAAAGCATATTCTCTATGAAGTTATCAAAATATCTCTCCTAACTTGAGTTTCTTCCGAAAATATTATTCATTCATCAAAGTTTGTCAGGAGTCATAATCAGCTTTATTTGATTCATAATTTTTTTATCTTAATTTCTTTTAGCCATATATATTTGTAAATTTCTTGATATGTCCACGTAATCTAGAGACTTTTGTGTGTAACTAGCTCTTTATAAATACTCAAAAAATTCTTAAGTCTATCTTAGAGTAATATTTATAGTTCCTTTGGTGTGTATCGTCTATACTATTTGAGAGTAAAAATTATAGAGAATAAAGAGCTCAAATATCATTAAGGACATGTTTCCTTCAAAACCTCTATTGATTGATACAATATCAATTAAGTATTATTTTCATTAAAAATAATAATTGATTTAAAACAAAAGAATATTTCTAATAATAGCAAAATTATGATTTTGCTTACCATTCAATAAAATTTGGTTATTCCATCAAATAAATTCAAGATAGAATGAGAGCATATCATAAATCTCCATGCGATTGTAATTCAAAGAATCAAGCACTTCGCATAATTCTAGTTCAAAAGTGAATAAAGATATATCCACAATTATATATATATATATATATATATATATATATATATATATATATATATATATATATATATATATATATATATATATATATATATATATATATATATATACACTCAATTGATACAACACATAGTAGGGAATTGAAACACATAGGCAAAGAAATCACCATTTTGAATGCCCAAACATAATGACGTTTCTCAAAATTTGGATGCCGCATTTCATATATGATCACTAGAGGTCTTTGTGTTTCCTTTGTAGAAGGGAAGCACCAATATTCTTTATAAATTCCACGTTACAAGAGATTTGATTTGCATATGTATTTTCTCTAACATAGAGCTTTTTCAGAATGTGGAATTAAGTGATGCTTTCATATAGTACCGAAGTTTACATATTATTCATTCAATAGTTTCCTTAAGTTTTTGGTTTTTCTAAGCTCTCAACATACAAGCATGCATTTCCTCACTTGGTTGGGTGCTTCACCTCTTGAGGCTCGGAGTGAGGATTCAACTCCTATGGCTTGCGGTTCGACATGCTTCACCATTTTGGGTGTTGAGATGCCAAACCAACCTTTTCAGAGAATCATTAAGCCTTTGGTCTACACAATTTAAAACAATTATTTTGAATATTCTTAGGTTGGTCTCTTTCCAATAACTACTTTAATGGACCTTTGGGCTTTGTATTTTAGTAATTGCTAAACATCTAACCCCTAATTTGTAGGATTCGAAGATCCCATCGATGTTGTATAGCCGTTCAAGTGTCTACTATGAGTTTAGATGTATTAAAAAGGTTTTTTTGTTAGTTTTCCATGCCATCTCAAAGAGAAATTAGAATTGTTGTAGTTGACAACGATACTAATTTTCTTGATGAAGAGGATAATACTCTACGTGTTGATTCTACTGATGATGAAGAGGAAGTACCATAAATCGATATTAGTCCATCAATAGATGATGTCATTCATGAGAACACTGGTTTAACAATAGAAGAAATAAATCAAATCAATAAGGATAATGAAGATGAGACTATATTGATGTCTTACCAAAATGATGGCAATAATGAAAACATATGAGTAGATTAGATAGTAAATCCTACTCTAGATATCGATCGATAACTTGAATCATTCGAATGCGTATCAAATAATAGATTCTCCTTTATTCAAATAGAATATGAGTGAATCCCACCAGAGAGATTAAATCATGTTCTTTTAAGTTAGAACATGAAGCTTGGGGGTACGCCTAAAATTTTTTATATAGCTTAACTTTCTAGGACAAAATTTATGTCATGTGTGTCTGCATATGTGTGTGTATTCATGTGTACTATATGTATACATGTGTTCGTATGCACATATGTGTGTTTCATGTATATGTATGTGTATGCATGTGTGTGATATATGTATACATGTGTTAGTATGCACACGTGTATGTATGCAAATGCATTTGTGTAATATATGCAACTGTGTTTACAATTGTGGATGCATGTGTAAGCATACATGTCTCCATGTAGGCATGTATATGTAATGTGTATATATGTATATGTGTATATGTGTAAATGTATGCATGTATATGTATACATGTGTAAATGTAGGCATGTATATGTGATGCATATGTATCTACTCCATCATTTTATATATATGTATGTGTATCTACATGATGTGTATGTATCTCTATATATATTATGGTTCTCATTGATTCGAGTAGCTATATATAGAGAGGCATAAGGTTGGGAGGAGAGACATCTCTCTAGTAGGTGGTGGGAGGAATAGATGCAACATGTACATATACTTCAACCATATGGCAAAAAGGCTGAATTAAGGTTTGTAAAACCCTAATATCAAAATTAGTGTTTTCTAATTAGGGTTTATGAATTAGAATATATATATATATATATATATATATATATATATATATATATATATATATATATATATATATATATATATATATGTGTGTGTGTGTGTGTGTGTGTGTGTGTTATACTTATTTGTTCCTCGAGTAGCTTTGATATGAACCTTTTCCCTATACATGAGCACTTTCTACTCTAGTGCTTGTTAGAGGTTTTTTCCCCATGTTACCACATACTTGATACTCTCATATGTGGTGGTACTTTGTACTTAGGGATGTTATTCAACTCTTACTTCAGTTTAGTTCATCGATCAATAGAGAGAGCTATTCCAGCCATCGTCTTCTCCGTGTGCCTTGCTTCGTTTGTGCTCCTTGTGTGTGCTTCTTGTGTGTCTCTCACACTTCTACACATGCTATCAGAGCAGGCTCAGCTTCTTTTGAAGTTTTGGTTTTTCGCGTCATGGCGCACGCACTTCTAATAGTGCAAATCGACTTTGGTGCATAGAACTGTGAATTTCAGCAGCCCGGAAACATTTCCATCAAGTGCACTGGGGTTTTACTCCCATTTCGAAGCCATTCGTGCAGTCAGAATCGCCATCAGAGTGACGATTTGTGAGCTGAAATTTCAGCACTCATTTCAGCTTTCATCGAAGTGAAGATTTTGTCACATTCTTGTTCCTCAGTGAAATGGCGGGCATCAATGACTTGTTTGGCATGCTTCAAGCTGAAGATAAGCTTGATGGGACCAACTATCCGATGTGGTCTTACATGATGAAGCATGTTCTTGTTGCAAAACAACTTTGGAACATAATGGCAGATGTAGATCGAAGACCAGGAGGTGCTTCTACTTCACAGTCTACTGTCACAGATGGAGGTTCTTCTTTGAGTACAGTGGTTTCTCCTTCTCTACCTACACAGAAGCAACTTAGATGGGATGGAAAAGATGCTCAAGCTCATGCTTTGATTGCACTTTCAGTGAAGCGTCATATAGTTCCACACATTCGGTCATGTTCTACATCGAGACAGGCATGGGACACTCTTGCTTCTTTGTATGGATACTTGAGGAAGCAACTTGAAGATGTATGTATGGCTGAAAATGAGTCGGTGGATGTGTATGTGACACGCATCAGGACTTGAAAGAGCAATTGGCAAACATAGATGAGATCATTCCAGATGCATCACTCATTTCTACATTGTTGAAAGGATTACCAGAATCTTTTCAAATCTTTGCTACTACACTTCGCTTGGTTGCAAAAGGAAATCCTAATATGTATGCATTTGATGAGGTTGTGTCTCTTCTTTTGCAAGAAGAGCAATCTAGAGTGAATAGGAGTGGTTTGATTGAGGGAACGCAAGCACTTGCTATCTCACAAAAGGGGAAAAGCAAGTATGGTTCAGCTTTGGGTTCATCAAAACCAGAGCCTCAAGCTTCCTCTTCCACTCATTCCTCTAATGATGGTGATTTGCAAAAGAAGAAGAGATGCAAATATTGCGGGAAGGTTGGTCATACTATTGATGAGTGTAGAAAGCTTGCAAAACGCAATGAAAAGAAGAAGGAATCTAGCATGTCTATTGCCAAAAATTCAGCAAATGCAAAGAATGATGAAGCTAACATGGCTTAAGATTTTTGGGCATGTGTTGTTACATGTCATTATGATGCTTCTTTACATTCTAAATGTATGGTTGTGAGTGAGGCTGATTCGGATTGGTTCTTTGATAGTGGTGCTTCAAAGCACATAACATCATGCAAAAGATTTTTTGCCTCTTTGAAAGATGCACCTAAAGGAGTACATGTGTTATGTGCAAACAATGCCTCTTATCCTATCATTGGAGTAGGAGAAATTGAGCTTACAATTGGAAATGGAGGTGTGATTCGCTTGAAAAATGCATTGTATGTGCCCGGTATCAAGAAGAACTTAATTTCAGTTCCGTTGATTGCCAGAGCTGGACTTCATGTACACTTTGTTGATGATAAGTGTATGGTTCATGATTTCAGCAATGGCGATGTTATCGTGATGTCCGGTACATTATGTAATGGTTTGTATCGCATGGATACATACAAGAGGGCTGCCTCGAATGCCTTAGTTGCTCATACTTCTTCCATGACTGAAATGGAGCTCTGGCATGCTCGTTTTGGTCATTTAAACTTCAATAGTTTGCTCTACTTGCAAAAGAAGGACATGGTTATTGGCTTGCCTACACTTGAGTCCATTGAAAAGCATGCATGTGAAGGTTGCCTTCTTGGAAAAATGCATCGTGCTTCTTTTCCAAAAGATAGTCATACACACACTACAAGAAAATTGCAACTTGTTCATAGTGATGTATGTGGTCCAGTCAAGACTCCATCTTTTGGGAAGAATGTATATTTTGTTACCTTCATTGATGATGCTACTTGCCATACATGGGTGTATCCTATGAAAGCAAAGAATGAGGTATTTTCTTGCTTCAAAACATTTTTAGCTATGGCTAAAAATTTTTCGTCACAAAAGCTTTTGACTCTACGCACGGATCGTGGTGGTGAATACATGTCACATGAGTTTAATGCTTTTCTTCATGAAAGAGGTATTTCACACCAATGTATAGTGCCATATACACCTCAACAAAATGGTGTTGCCGAGCGTAAAAATAGAACTTTACTTGAAATGGCACGATGTATGGTTAAAGGAAAGCATCTTCCTCATAAGTTTTGGATGGAAACGGTCATGTGTGCAAACTATGTGTTGAATCGCTGCCCTACAAAAGCATTGAGAGTCATCACTCCTTATGAGGCTTGGAATGGTCATAAACCTATGGTTAGTCATATGCGTGTGTTTGGTTGTTTGGCATATGCTCTTGTGCCATCACAACAACGTGTGTGTGTATGAGGCTTGGAATGGTCATAAACCTATGGTTAGTCATATGCGTGTGTTTGGTTGTTTGGCATATGCTCTTGTGCCATCACAAGGCAAAGAAATGTATATTTGTTGGTTATAGTGCTCAAAGTAAGGGATATTGGTTGTACCATCCATTGACAAACACAATTATTGTGAGTCGAGATGTGGCATTTGCTCAAAATTCAGTTTTCCCTGTACTTGAATGCAAAAAACTGCGAACAATTAGCTCACAAGATGTGTTCGATACACTCATGCCTTCATTCCAAAATGGTGCGCTTGACTATGGCCATGTAGACCAACCAACTGAGGTTCAAAGGGCTGAAAAATTCCAGCCAAATAGGGCTGAAAATGCAGAGAATTTTCAGCTAAACATGGCTGAAAAATTTCAGTCAAAAAATGTCCAAACTGCTGGAAATTTCCAGCCACATATGGCTGAACATTTGCATGCTGAAACAAACTTTGCAGGACAGCAAATTGAGTGCACCTTTACTTGGTAGAACAAGATCAAGCTCTCACCATGCATCAAGTAATTTTGTGGATCATTCTCTTATTTCTACAACATGTAATGAAGAGCCACTTTCTTTTGAAGATGCATGTGACGATCCACAATGGATGAGTGCTATGCAATCAGAAATTGATTCCAGACATAAGAATGGTACTTGGGAGTTATGTGAATTGCCAAAAGGAAAGAATGCCGTTGGTACAAAGTGGGTTTATAAGATTAAGAGAAAATCTGATGGTAGCATTGATCTCTACAAAGCTATATTGGTTGCCAAAGGATATGCACAACAATATGGCATTGACTATGAGGAAACTTTTGCACCTACTTCACGCATGACTACCATTCGTACCGTGGTTGCATTGGCTGCCCATCTAGGTTGGAAAGTGAATCAATTGGACATAAAAACAGCCTTCTTGAATGGAGATTTGCAAGAAGAGGTCTATGTGAAGCAACCTCCTGGATTTGCTATGAAAGGGAAAGAGCATATGGTTTGTCACTTGCATAAAGCTTTGTATGGTCTCAAGCAAGCTCCATGTGCATGGTATGACAAAATACAGAAGCACTTGATTGCTCTTGGCTTCACATGTAGTCCGATTGAAAGCACACTCTATGTACGCAAAAATGGGGCTGATCTTATAGTGCTTGTTCTTTATGTCGATGACATACTCTTGACTGGGTCATGTGATGCAAAACTTGACATTCTTATGGCTGATTTGGAGCATACTTTTGATGTCACTTATCTTGGTCTTTTGAGCTACTATCTTGGCATCCAGTTTGTATCCGTTGAGGGGGGAATTGTTATGCATCAAGCAAAGTATGTTGAAAAACTACTTCAGTGTTTTGACTTTGAGGATTGTAAGCCAGTTTCCACACCAGTTGAGATAGGATTCAGGTTCTCAGTTGAGGATTCTAGTGATGCATTTGACACTTCTCTTTATTAGCAAGTTGTGGGATGTCTTATATATGCATGCAACACAAGGACGGATATACAGTATTCAGTTTACCAATTGAATCGATTCATGCATAGCCTTGGCACTAAGCATTGGCAAGCGGTGAAACATGTGTTTAGATATCTCTGAGGCACTTTGAGCTTAGGTCTCTTTTATGGCAGAGATGTTCAACCATGCTTGCATGCTTTTAGAGATAGTGATGGGGCTGGTTGTTATGATACTCGTGTGTCCACTAGTGGTAATTGCTATTTCCTTAGAGACTCATGCATATCTTGGTTGAGTAAGAAGCAACCTATAGTGGCGACATCGAGTTGTGAACCTGAGTACAAGGCAGTTTTCACAGCTATAGTGGAGTGTATATGGCTAAGGCGCCTATTGATGGATCTTTGCATGGAGATTGAAGCTGCTACGCATATTCTCACAGATAGTCAGAGTTGGCTGTTGCACGAAACCCAGTGTTTCATGCATGGACCAAACATATTGAGGTGCATTATCACTATGTGAGAGAGCGCCTTCATGCAGGAGATATTGATTTGGTATATGTGCCTACACAAGATAATGTGGTAGACATATTCACCAAAGCTCTTCCACGAGAAAACTTTGAAGCTTTTCGCAAAGCTTTAGGCTTGTTGCCTTGTGCTGGCTGATCTATCACTCCCTGTATGTGTTCACATCATTCGCTCCAGGGGGGTTTGTTACACTTATGTGTTCCTCGCGTAGCTTTGATGTGAACCTTTTCCCTATACATGGGCACTTTTTACTCTAGTGTTGGCTAGAGGTTTTTTCCCCATGTTACCACATACTTGATACTCTCATATGTGGTGGTACTTTGTACTTAGGGATGTTATTTAGCTCTTACTTCAGTTCAGTTCATCGATCAATAGAGAGAGCTATTCCAGCCATCGTCTTCTCCGTGTGTCTTGCTGCGTTTGTGCTCCTTGTGTGTGCTTCTTGTATGTCATTCGCACTTCTACACACACCCAACACACACATATATATATATATATATATCCGTATATATATACTGCATTTGTCTACACACACACACACACACACACACACACACACACACACACACATATATATATATATATATATATATATATATATATATATATATATATATATGTATGTGTGTGTGTATATATATATATATATATATATATATATATATATATATATAGTATGTATATAAATGTAACAGTATATAGATACAATTTCAGTGTATATATGTACATATATATATATATATATATATATATATATATATATATATATATATATATATATATAGTGTGTGTGTGTGTGTGTGTGTGTATGTGTGTATACGTATGTGTGTGTATGCATGTGTATGTGTATATATGTGTCTATATATGATTATGTGAGTCTATGTGTGTGTGTACATATGATTATGTATGTGTATGTGTATGTGAGCATGTGTATGTGTCTATGTCTTTATTCATGTATAATGGTGTGTCTGCATGCATGTGTATGTGTGTGCCTAAATGTGCATGTATGTGTGTGTATGCATGTATGTGTTTACGTCCCGTCACACTCCTTTCTCTCTCTCTCATATACATACATACATACAAAAACACACATACACATATCCAGATGTATATACATACACACATACACATGTATGCATGTGACCTCATGTACGTGTATGTTTGTGTATATATTGTTGAAGGAGATGGAGGATAATCTTGAGAGATGAAGTGGTGTTGCTTAAACCTACTTCACACCATGAAAAAACAATGGCTAGAGAGTGTAGTGGGCCCCTTTATCTTGCTAATGATCATAAATAATCACCTATGTTGTTTGGAACATGATCCACTCGTCCATGGATCAAAACAGATAGGTAGAAAATTGATCCAAGGTCGTAAATTTGTTATTCTTATCTCTACACCTGTTCAATATGTTGAATATTGCTTCGAGCACAGTATCAATTAGGCTAGTTCCTTTTGATGATGTCTAACTAACTTAGACAACTACCAATCATGAGTGATTTCATTAAAAATGATGAACTACATGCTGAGTATGATGTTTTGCAAGTCATGGGACATGCCCGACATTTTCGGGGTGCATGAGTCAACAGACCAGAGAGTAATGATATCATAATATCTCAGGATTGAGAGAAGCAATGATAATGAGATTTCTTAGCTATATGTTAGACAGTATGCTAAAGCTATGATGCTTAAAATCATCGGAAATTATCAATCATGCACTGAGAACAAGCTCTGAGAAGATCAGTGAACTGATGTAGTCATTGTAGAGAAGTGAAATGAAGATGTAATGATAAGTATGTATTAAATCATGTACAAATACAATGCGATTGGCAATAATGTATTGCTCAATGTGAGGGAGGTGAATGAGCTATGAAGAAAGCTTTCAATTCACAATGTATCCCTTCCAAAAGGATCTCATGGAGTCGAGATATCACGCAGGTCATTGGATCCTCTATTTATAGTTCTCAAAGTCCAGCCATATTTTGCTTATTTGAGCATTTAAGTCATGTAATATCTCCATACAAGTTTTTATCACATGTTTGGTTGTATTATGAAGATTTTGGGTTAGTTTTATGCTATAATAAGAGGGGAGAAGTCATGATTTTGTTTTCTGAAGTCCAAGAGAGTCATATGTCTATCTCTTAACTGTTGTAGTTTTGTAGCCATAATTTGCAGAGCTTGTATCTCCCACATTATATATCCCGATCACATGTTTGATGGTTCATTGGAAAGCTCTTACCATCTTTTTCAGCATGTGAAGTTCATATTCAATGGAGTTGTGAGTTGAGTAGTTCTCTCTACAAGTAGTTTGTGTTCTTAGGTTTATCTCTTTCAACGTCTCCATAAAAACTTAAAATTTGCAGAGGTCATCCCTCCTTGTGTATTTATCCCATTTGAGTGTTCTTTAGCTCATTGGAAATCTCTTTGTGTTTAGTATATGTGGGTAGATCCATTTTAGAAAATTATAAGTGATTAGATAACAACAAGCTCTCCAAGCATGGCTTGTTTTCTATGCATAATTTTATGATAAGGTCAACTAGTTCGTAGGGGGTTTCACCTACTTCTAGATATACTTTGGAGGTCAATAAAATACAACATTGCTTGCTTAACAAAGGGCCTCCTATCTTACTCAAAATCTAATAATGATAACACACATAAGATCACATCT
Organism: Ceratopteris richardii; assembly: GCA_020310875.1. Taxonomy (NCBI): domain Eukaryota; kingdom Viridiplantae; phylum Streptophyta; class Polypodiopsida; order Polypodiales; family Pteridaceae; genus Ceratopteris; species Ceratopteris richardii. The sequence continues at coordinate 35,641,407 of CM035414.1, read as the reverse complement.
ATTCGAAGTGCATGATGTGTTTACTATGACTTGGAAAAGATGTCCTAAGTGATTGATGCTCTTTTCCTAAAAAATAGGATTCATCACACCTAAGTGGGATAGGTGATCGATTTAGAGTAATGAGGGTGATTCAAATTCAAATTATAATACAAAAATACTAATTTTTGGCTCCTTGCTTCATGATGCTAGAAGTGTCACCAAGTGAGAGGGTTCATATGCTCCTAAAGTTCATGCTTGATTTTTCGTAATATATGTATATATATATATATATATATATATATATATATATATATATATATATATATATATATATATATATATATATATATATATATATATATATATATATATACATATATATATATATATATATATATATATATATATATATATATATATATATATATATATATATATATATATATGTATGTATGTATGTGTGTGTGTATGGGTGTGTGTATGTGTGTACTATAAATATTGATATAAGTATGTATGTACGTTTGCATGTATGTAGGTTTGCATGTATGTGTCTTGCTATGTATAGCCATGCACACGCACATACATACATACATGAATAGAAACGTACATACATATATACATACACACATACATACATACATATACATACATACATATAGAAACATACATGTGAGTGTGTATGTATGTGCATGTGTGTGTGTATGAATGTGCATGTGTGTGTGCAAATGCTTCACATACACACACGCACATTTATGTTCCATTTGTGCATAAAAGAGACCCCTTTTATCTTGATTTTCTCTCTCTATCCCTATGTGTGTGTATCACCATGCCATTGCTCTCCTATGCATAACCTTCATAGGTGTTGCAAGCCTCTAACAAAAGGAAACATGGTTGACATCAATATCTACGATACTAATTTTCTTGATGAAGAGGATAATAATCTACATGTTGATTGTACTGAAGATGAAGAGGAAGTACCATAAATCAATATTAGTCCATCAATAGATGATGTCATTCATGAGAACACTGATTTAACAATAGAAGAAATAAATGAAATCAATAAGGATAATGAAGATGAGACTATATTGATGTCTTACCAAAATGATGGTAACAATGAAAACATGAGTAGATTAGATAGTAAATCCTAGTCTAGGTATCCGTGGATAACTTGAATCATTCGAATGGGTATCAAATAATAGATTCTCCTTTATTCAAATAGAATATTAGTGAATCCGACCAGAGAGATTAAATCATGTTCTTTTAAGTTAGAACGTGAAGCTTGCGGGTATGCCTAAAATTTTTTATATAGCTTAACTTTTTAGGACAAAATTTATGTCATGTATGTTTGCATATGTGTGTGTATTCATGTGTACTATATGTATACATGTGTTAGTATGCACATATGTGTGTTTCATGTATATGTATGTGTATGCATGTGTGTAATATATGTATACATGTGTTAGTATTCATACATGTATGTATGCATATGCATTTGTGTAATATATGCAAGTGTGTTTACAATTGTGGATGCATGTATAAGCATACAGGTCTGCATGTAGGCATGTATATGTAATGTGTATATATGTATATGTGTAAATGTGTACATGTAAATATGTATGCATGTATATATATACATGTGTACATGTAGGCATGTATATGTGATGCATATGTATCTACTCCATCATTTTATATATATGTATGTGTATCTACATGATGTGTATGTATCTTTATCTATATTATGGTTCTCATTGATTCGAGTAGCTATATATAGAGGCATAAGGTTGGGAGGAATGACATCTCTCTAGTAGGTGGTGGGAGGAATAGATGCAACGTGTGATTTAAGGTTTGTAAAACCCTAATATCAAAATTAGTGTCTCTGAATTAGGGTTTATGAATATATATATATATATATATATATATATATATATATATATATATATATATATATATATATATATATATTTATATATATATATATATATATTTATTTATTTATATATATATATATATATACATAGCAGTATATATATAGCAGTGTATATATACTGCATATATCTATACACACACACACATATATATAATATTATATATATATATATATATAT